>UCOM01001800.1:0-34881 GCA_900474385.1 Ormyrus pomaceus
ATATATATACTGCTTTTCACTTTACGTTATATCGATTTTGCTGATGACAGAGTTAAAAAGCAGAGAGAGAGAGAGAGAGAGAGAGAGAGAGAGAGAGAGAGAAAGGGGGGGGGGGAGAAGCAGGAATTGTTGCAAGTATCAACTTTGTCGTAGAAGCTTTCTTCTAAAGCAGTCAATCAAACTTTATTAAATACATCGCTTTGCTGTACGTCTCTTAAATATATCGTTGAAATCTTCTGTTATATTGAGTTTCCCGTTCCCCTTCCCTTACTCTTGCCACGTAATAGCTTCATCTGAAAAATTCAATAACGCGTCCGACGTGGAAGTTTGACGGCGATAAAACTTTTTTTCCCCCACGTTCCGTTGACTGTCGCATTTCTTTTTACAAGTGCAATGGGATATGCCTTTTGCGTTTAATTATTTGTAGCGCATCGCGCAATTACGCAGAGATTTTCGCTACGAGGCAGCACTTTTTCGCTCCAGCTTTACAGATACGCGCTTGATTTTTTTTTTTTTTTTTTAGGAGGGGTTTAAAAAGTTTTTATTGTAAATTTTGCGCGCTCGAACTTTGTCTCGGGCGATAAAAGGCAACTTTTATAAAGGAAACTTTTTTTTTCACCCCGTAAAAAGGAAAATCATCACCGTAAAAGGATTTGGCAGAAAATTTTCAAAATTAATAAAGACTCTCTTTCTCTTTTTATCCTCGTTTAACGTCGAACTTTCCGTCGATTACTTGGCTTGTCGAATCTCGAGGGGACGTATAGTTTACAGTGGAATTCGAACCACTCTAACTTTCATGTTATTAGACGCTTGTAAATAAATATAG
Organism: Ormyrus pomaceus; assembly: GCA_900474385.1. Lineage (NCBI taxonomy): Eukaryota > Metazoa > Arthropoda > Insecta > Hymenoptera > Ormyridae > Ormyrus > Ormyrus pomaceus. Next base: position 827 of record UCOM01001800.1, read on the forward strand.
CGGTGTACCGACTGTGTGCCCCAGCTTCGCAATCCAACCAGAGGGACTTCCTGATTGCAAGACCAACACTCTGTTCCCTGTATTTAAACTTTCTTTACCAGCTTTTTGTATCTGTGAAAATAACCATGCACAACGTATTTGTTAATGATTATTTCATCTTAAAAATACAAACGCATCGAGTTTCCGAGATTTCTCTCGCGTTTAATCCGCAGCAATTCGATAGTCCCTCTCTCCAGCAGGCAAACGGCGCGCATAATTCGTGGCCCTAACTGAGCCAATGACGTTCTCTCCCCCTCCCCGTAAAAAGTGTAAACCCCCGGCAATAATTGTTCGTCCCTTTCCGGGTCGCCGAATACAGGAGCGTAAACAGACGCGTCTTATAAGAGGGGGGGACGAGGGTGGGCCGAAAAAACCCGGCGACGACGGCGAAAGGAAGAAGAAAAAAAAAACGCAGAGGAAGACAAAACAAATGAGACGCTTCCCCGCTGGCGGCGCGTGCGCGGTAATGAAACGCGCGGGGAAATCCCCGGCCGGGGCTCCTTTTGAAAAATGTCGTACTTTGTCGCCCTCCGCGGGCGTATTTACTACGCCTATATAGAGGGGGGAGGGGTGTGCGCGCTGCTCTGGGATACTACGGAAAAGAGAAAAAAAAGATCTCGGTCAAGTGTGGATCCGGCGTGAGAAATGGAAATCTGAGAGATTCGCAGACTTCTTGATGAACGTGGCGCGCGAGTCTTTGAGGGCAACATTTTAAATTACCTACTTCTCTCTCCTTCGCCCGATAATTCGCCCGGAGAGATAAAAAGTATATTCTGGGTTGATAACGCGGGGGAACAATTAACGACGCTACATTTCCCTCGGATATACATATAACGCAGGGAAGTGGCTATCCGAGAGGGTATTTCAATTTTTAAGCGGTCCGGCGCCCCACCCCCGGTTTCGACGGCGCACGCGAAATTTGCTGCTCAGCCGACTCCGCTCCGATACATAATTCGGCGGGGCGTTCATATTATATCGACGAGCGAGAAAGCGGACGGGCGCGCGTATATGGCCATTGGCCTGTAATATGCAGGGAGCGATTCTCGGGACAGCCGCGCGCGACAGACGTGCAAACGGCTCGTTGCGTGACTGCAATGTGAATAATGGAAAGCGGACCCGGACCGTCCCCCCTGGTTAGAGTGAACTCGGCTTGCCGTTCTCGCTCTCGCCTAATCGACTTTTTCCCTCTGTTTATTTGTTGGCCCCGCGTGCGCGCGCTCGCCGAGCATCAATTGCGGGGGATGCGATTCGCATTTGTTATGGGGTAAACAATGCACGGCGGATCGGGGGCACTGAGGCACTGAAAACTTCGACTTTTACTTGCGTTGGGCTTCAGGAATTTTTCTTGTTTTTGGTGTAAAGATTCACTGTTTCTCTTTTGATTTATTAATTTTCTATTTTTAGCCTGTCGCTTTCGGTAGTCTGCAAATTCGTTTTCCCGTCTATCTGCACCTGCAGATTGGAAAGAATTAGCTTTCATTTCCCGGCGAAGATGATTCCTCGACGGACGATCGACGCGTCTTCCCTGCGTTTCCTTCACGGCCGCCTAAGCCACATTATTGATTTCTCTCGAGAGCTGCGTCCTCTCCTTTTTTCTTTCGATCGCGCTTCGTTTTGCCTTTTTCGTACGGCGTTCGTTTGCCGTTACGCGATCGAAGCCGCACTCGGCATGCACAAAGCGAACGCTGAACTTCTCCTGCATACTTCTCGCAAAGTTAATGCGGGGAATTTTATGCGTTTTGAGGCTGTACACCCATTCGCCCGCCTGCTCAATTTCGGCCGTTCCGCTGCCCGCGGGAATGCGGGAGTCCCGAATTTTTCGGATAGTTCGGTCGGGAAGAGCGAGAGTCTTACAATTCAAATCAAACGCGCTCGGACCCGAATTTTTAATCGGTCCCGTTAAAGGAGATTGGAAAAAGGCGGCCGGCGGGCGGAGCGTTCGTGCGCGGCCACATTCGGGAAACGTGTCGTATTTCGTTGCCGGGCAATTCGGGCGCTCTCCCTTCGGCGTTCAATCGTGCCGTCAAGCGACGCGCTTTCGGGGGGCCCGGGCTGCCGCCGTTGCTGCTCCGCTCTCGTCTCATCAGGCTTGCAAATTATTTCGGTCGACGTGGCATCGGTTGCAGGACGAGACTGAGCCCCCCTCCAGCGCTCGCACGCACACCACCGACACGGGCCTCTATGCAAATCCCGTACACACTTTGCATTCCATACAGGCGGGTGTGGGTAGCTGCTGGTCCGGAACGAGTCGGTGTGTTTGTTGTTGTTGTTGTTGCTGGTGCTGCTGCTGTTGTGCTTGTGAAATGGAAGGAGACAGAGCCTGTACGAAATGGACCTGGGCGTTCAGCGGAAAAATTGCTCGCTGTGGGCGGTGCGCCATTTTTGGAAAAGACGTTGACGAGCGGTGGGTTGGCCCCGCTGTGCGCTATTTCGATTAAATGAAAGCTTCGGCAGCGCTTTTTTTTTCCTTTTCCCATTGTCAGGAACAATAAGATTTTCAAATTCTTTTTACCGCGGAGGTAAATAATCGTTTGTTCTGCAAAAAATATATAGAAAATTTATTGTATCATTTACTGGAAAGACCTAAAACCTTCTATACGCGTGTAAATAAAAAATATAAATAATGGTATAAATATTTAAAGCTCCGCCAAATACCTTAATCAAACCAGGTCTATGTACACAAAAGGATTAAGTTTTCACTGGAAAGCCGCTCTCGTGCTTTTAACGACTCGGACAACAGCGGCGGGACATCGTCGGCCAGATGATTATTTGAAAAGTTTACTTGAATTTAACGCTCGGCGCGTACCGGTACAGTAAGCGAAAGCACGAGAAGCGCCGCCGACACAGATGCCGATGATTTCAGTCGGGGCAAACAAGCGAATACACTTTGTACGTCGGGCAAACATTGGGGGAGAGGGGGGTGGGGGACCTCTGCCGGATACGCGAGCGGACGTCGCGTTTGTCGGCGCAAATATACGCAGGGCGCGGGGGCAACTCGCTAAAGCTCGATTTAAAAAACCGAGCGGCGCTGTGCGCGAAACAATTTTATTCCCCTGCTTTTTTACGTCCGCCGCTGGCGGTCCCTTCCGCGCGGGTGCAGAACCGACCGTCGCTGCTGCTGCCGCAGCGAATAAAAGTCGCCCGCATTGCTTTCGAGCTGATTTAACGGCGCGCGCTTTTTAACTGCGAGTTCATTTTCCAGGTAAGAAGCTAAAAGTCCGATAAATTTTCGACAATTTTCAACGTACCCGCCGAGCGCTTCGAAATTCCTCGGCGCCCCGTATTCCACTTCCGAAGCTCCTGCGCGCCCATCTTTCGTCCGATATTTTAAACGAAGGCCGATAGCGAAAAACTGCCGCGGACTTTATAAATTTTACCCGGGAGATGGAGAGAGTTTCCCTCTCTCTCTCTCACTCTCCTTCTCCCGATATTATTATACAGCGGCGGAGAACCCTGGTAATTTCCGATACATCTGCATTATTGGCACAACCCTGACCTTATTAACCACTCCCGGAGCGCGCGCCGCGATCGCTCGTCTACTTCATTACGGCCAGCGAACGACTCTGGAGGCTGCTCCGTGCACGTTTTGCCATCGGTAGTCTCTCTCTCTCTCTCATCCTCTCCCTCTCTCTCTCTCTCTCTCTCTGCTCTCAAAGCGAAAAGGGGAAGACTACTTTGCTTCGGAGATCCATACGGCGATGCCATTAGCGAGGAAAAACTCGAGCGCTACATTAGATAGCATTGAATCTTTGTTCACTTCGGTTTGGATATCTGCTCTCTTTCTCTGCTGCTCGAGTATTTATTAGCTTGAATTGTCGTCGAGTAAGAGTTTTATCGGAAGCGGTAAGCGACGAAATTAAATTAAATTCGAGTAAAATTTGGGTGAAAAGGGAAAATTAATTTTGCCGAATAATTATCGCCTGCAGCACGATTATCGCTTTGATGCCGCCGAGTTAAACTTTTCAATTTTTGATCTTCATTGCGCGTCGCATTCGAGAAATTCAATAATATTGATCTTCAATATTGCTTGTCGAGGTTGCAATAACTTGTTGGCAACACTGCCGCGTTTATTTCATACGCGCAAAATTCAATATAACTAGTACCCATTTGATCGTAGCGCGTTAAAGCATTTATTTCCCATTCAACCAAGTATATTTGTTCTTCCAAGGTACGCTGGAAAAAAATAAAAATTCATCAAACCCAGTCCGAGTTCTCAAACTCTCTTCACTGTCATCGAAAATGCTTAAATCCAATCTAAATTCTATTCTCTTCCTTCGATTTTCATCAGACGGGGGTGTCCGAGAAGAAAAAAAGAGAGCGTTCGTATCGGAAGAAGAATGGAGGCGGTGTTCCGCGTAAATTATGCGGACTCACGCCCGCGATATCACTCGGAGAATTTTTTCTCTTTTCCGACCGCTCCTAATTCGCCCGCTCTCGGTCTTTTCCGCGGGCGCGTTGAAGGCGCGGGACGATTCACGGCTCCTCGGACGCGAAAAGTAGCCCACTTGGCACACGCCGCACAGCTCGCCGGCCAAGATTGTTGCGCTTCCTCCGTTCGCGCGCCGCCGGGCGCACGAGTCTTTTTTCCCCGCCGCTTCGTCTTTCTTATCGGCTAATGCTTCCGCCGAGAGAGAGAGAGAGAGAGAGAGAGAAAGAGCTGGGATGCCGCTGTGTTTAAAGTGTTGCCTCGGCATTGGACGATACTCTGGGCTGCTCGTGTATTTCAAACTTAAGAACGTCGTTTAGCCACCTGGGCAAAACTCGGTAAATTGAAATCTTTATTTCGAGGAGAAAAATTTATTAGGGGCGTATTTTTTATTCAAGTGATTCTCTCTGTATGAAAAGTTTTTTTTTTTTTTTATTACCGAACTGTAAAACTGTCGGAAAACTGTGAAAAAAAATGATTAATTTTTACGCGCGCAAAAGGGTTTTTACACGCGAATGCTTGTAAAAAGGAAATGAAATACGTAAGAGAATCTGATCTAAATGTTTATTCTGGTTTATTACGATGGCGATGAAATATAAGGTATATAGTAATGAATTTAGGAACGTAGTTTAATACCACATGAATATTCATGTTTTGAGCCACCATTAATATTACAAAGCATTATGTATTTAGTTATGCAGTATTGTATTTAATTACATTATATTAAATAAGTTTTGGTAAATTAATGTGACAAAGTTAAATTATTTATACGAACTGGACTATATTATGGAGTAAAAAGAAGCGTAATCGCACTTTTTCTATGTTATTTATGAAATAAGTTTATAATTTTTTTCCTTGCAATAATGGGATAAACGTTCGAGTAAACTCGAGTTTGAGTAGAAAAATCTATGGAGAATTGCAAGTAAACAAGCCTCTTGTTTACGAAGATAAATTTGTAAATAAATCATGGGGGCTCGTACGCTTTACGCGTTCAAGCACCAACAAAATGTTCTAGAACCACATTTAAATTAATATTTCGGCATACGTACTTCCGTTTTTATTTGCCGAGCAAATAACAGCGGCAGCGGCTGATTTCGCTCGATATATCTATCGCGCTATTTGGTTATACAAATATTTGCCCTGCATTTTTCGTTTATTTCTCCACATAATCTCCGCAGTTCAGCGGTAGTAGTTCCCGTATAAGAAGAACGTAAAATTTTACATCCACGTGCGCGTGTATAAGCGCACGTAAGCCGTGCCCGCGGGGCCAGATGCACCGGTCCGAATGATTCGGGAGCGCATATAAGAGGATGTAAAGCATAATGCCCGTACGTGTTGCGAACAACATTTTTTGATTCACCGGGCGTGAAATTGAACTGCGCAAAATTTGAAAAAAAAAAAGGAATGCGTGAACTACGGACTTTGTGCATATATATTGCTGGATCGAAAAAGTATCTATTTATTTGTATGTTATAGTATAGAATTATTCTAAAGAAGTCAAATAACATTTCCATTCAACATATTTATGCGCTTAAAAGTTAAAAATCTGCTTTTAACTTTTTTTTATTTATTTATTTATTTTTTTTCACCTCCATTCGGACCAGTGGAAACTATGAAAACTGCAGACCAATATTTTTTCCCTCTCACAAAGAAAATAGCCACAAGTGTGCTTTTTTTTGAAATTTGAAAATTTTCCGCTTGTTTTTGTACTATCTGGAATATTTTACATGCGGCTAGTTTATTTATTTAAAAAATATTTTTTTTTATAGTCGAACTATTTTACGGAAAAAAGTTGTGTTTTTATTTTTATAAATTTCGAGCGTTTACGACGCTGTAAATTACGGGTAATTTCAGTAACCACCGTGCGTTCTTAGAGAAATTCAATCATTTCCTCAAAATGAGCAAACTTCGCGAGAACCAATCTGAAGTTCAACTTTACAATGCATTTAAATGAATGAAAATTCAAAGTTTAATAATTCAAAGTTCGAAACTTCGCTTCAAGATTTCGTGCGCAAACACCAGATATCCTTAATATCGAGATTTTTATGCGAATCCTTCGGCATCTTAAACAGTAATACTTTTCCGAGCGGAATTACTTTCTAACACGCATTAGAGGAGGATTACCAAGTTTCGAAAAAAAGGCGAGAATCCGTATTCTCTGATAGCTAAGAGCGATCATTCAAGCTGCGAGATAAGTGAGGTAATAACGTAGCATCGTTTCTTGCACGAAACGATAGAATAAGGGGAGGAAAAGTAAAATAATGAAACGCGCAGAAATATATATATATGAGAGCGCGTCGCTTGAAATTTGCTCCGTAAAAGTAAAAGTTCGCAACTTCCAACGTATATATAACTTTGTTCTTAGAGCCACGTGTAGGCGAGTCAATCCTCGACGCTCTCTCTTTTTTGCTTCCTTTTATTCAACATTAACGATCGGGAGTTGAGTCGCACTGGCTTTTTGGTCCGCCTCAATCTAGCGAATAAACGACGAAAATATTTTGCGCGCGCGTGAGAGAGAGAGAGAGAGAGAGGTTGCGCGCGACTTCTCTCTCGTCGTGCATTAAAATGCGAAGCAGAGCTCGGGCACAAAACTCGATTCCGGCGCGGGGCGAACTTTTATTCGCGCGGGAGGAGGAGCTGCTTTTTCTTCCCTTCCCGCGGCGGCATAACGCACTGCGCGCGGCATTGCGCGTTGAGGGAATCAAGTCAGCATGAATTTTTACGCGCGAAGCGCTCGTTCCCGCTGCTTCTGGAATTAGCGCATTGTATTTTTGTAAGCGCGACTTCGCCGGGAGTTTTGCCAAGATCCGCGGAGTAACGAAGCTGCTCAAAGTTTTCTCTTACTTACGGGGCCACTCGAGGTACGATTTGTTGGAAAGCCAACGAGTAAGTGGAAATTACTGCCGCCTTATGGCCAATATTTGCTAATTTTACGTAAACCTCGAAAGGAACGAGGAAAATTTGATGCCTCTTTTATACCGCTCGAGCGTCAGTTTCGTTACAAGTCCGGGTCGCGAGAGGAGATGAAAATTCAAGCTCGGAGGAAGGATGCAGCTGAAGGGTCCTTTTTAAGCGCACTTTCCGCGAGGCTTTACTATCGTGTCCTTTCTTCCCCTTTTACATCGACGCCGCAAAGTTCGGCCGCGTAAACAAAATTTCGCGCCAGTAAAACATCGGGATGGGGGGAGCGGAAAAAGACGAGCCAAGAAACGGGGAGACAGCGCCGAGCTTGTAAATCCAACAAAAAAAGTCGCAATTGCGATTCGTTAGAGGCTGGGAGAGAGAGAGGCAGAGAGATAAAAGGCGCTCGAGGCGCGAACGCCGAGCAACTGACCAACTTTGCGCGTCGTTAACTTTTCCTTGGGGCCAGATAGCGTGTCTCTCGGTTTAACCGCCGCCGGTGTATACCTCCGCGGCATTTTTATCCGCGCGGTTTTTAGCCTTCCATTTTTCTCGGTGTCTTTTCGGCGGGACGTTGCGGTTTTTTTCTCTTTAAATTCTCGCGATTCTCGGCTTCGCGTTTAAGCAACTTTGAAACAATCGTGGATTTTCGCGTGTTTTTTTAAAGTTAAAGTATTACTCGAACATCCTCGCGCGAATTTCAACTATTTCGATATGCCTGCGACAACGTCAGTTCAAGCTTTTCGAATGTCTCCTGCAACAGACATCTTCATTTCCCCGCGTGAACAATACGCACGGCTGCGATAATCGTCACCCGCTGGCGCATCTTTTGTACGTCAACGAAAATATTTTCCACGGCTCGGAGCCTTACTTGCGATGGGTATATGCGCGTGTTTCTTAATAGTTCGTTAAAAAACCTTAAAGATTTCTCAAAAATTAACGACCGTCGACGATCGTTAGTCTATTACAGTGCTTTATACACACTCGTGGAAGCTTTGCCAAGACCCGCGAGTTATGGCCTCCACTGTTGGCTTCATAAGCATAGTCTTATCAGACTCGTCAGGAGTGCGGCAGTCTCAGGAGCGGGTTTAGCCGGAAGCTTTAATGGCCAGCGATAAGACGCTTGTAAATGTCTATAAACTCATTCGCCGCGCCGCCGTTAAAGTTATAGTAAACGCGAAGTGAGCATCGAGAGAGAGAGAGAGAGAGAGAGAGAGAGAGACGAGCCTTAAGAAATCCGAAGAAAATTCGATCTACTCGGCTGCATGCCCAAGCCTTTCTTTCCGCTCTCGTCTTTGTCCCCACTTCCCCTTGAATCAACGTCCCATTATTTGAACTTTACCTTGGACTCGGCTAATTCTGCTCGACAAGTCAAAAGAAATGTTCGAAGAAGAAATAGAGGAAGAAATAGAGGAAGGAGAGAGAGAGAGAGAGAGTGGAGGAGGACTTTGCTGAAGGAGAGCGGGCCGAAAGGAGCTGAAGAAGCCGCCGACAATAAAAGCCCTCCGGACGCTCTCGAGAGGAGCTGTAGCGCAAATTTCCCCCTCCCTTCCTTCTTTTTTTTTTCTTCTTCCTTTTATAATTAGGCCCGTGGGCAATGCGTTGCTTCTCTAATTACCCTTCAGACAATTCCTAGCGAATGACTAAGTGGACCTACGCCGCGCTCCCGCTCGTATAGCCCGCCGTGCGTATACATGTACACATCGGTCGTTGTTCCCAGGGCTTATTCAGTTACACGGACGAGCCGGTCTCCCTGTTTTCTGCCGTGCTCCTTTTTTTTCTTTCTGTCTTCTTCTTATCCCTCTTCTTCTTCTTTTTTCTTTTGCTGACCTCGCGGGTCGAGGCCGATTCCCTCTCTCTCTTCACCTTTTCTTTGAGCAACGCGTTCCAGTGCCTTAAATTTTCAAAACGACGTCTGAAAGCAGTCAAGGAGGATTCGTTGACGTTTACTTTAGTTTTTTTCGGCATCGTTCCCTCCCCCTTTTTAACGGCTCTCTCTTTCTCTCTCTCTCTGCCGAGTGGAGCCTTTCCACGGGCTCTCCAACCTTTTTTTGCCTTGACTTGATGAAATTCGAATCTAGTAGTTACTCCTTGCCCGAGACGCGGGACGATTATTTTTCTTTTTCCTCGGTGTCTCCTTTTTTACGAGAATGAGATGGAAAGCGTTGGGCTTCTCCGAGATTAGGGAGGATTTTTAAAATAATTCGTCTCTTTGATCAAGGCCCGCCCGAACGCAATTCAGATAACTTTTTCAATTTCACTCGAAACTTCGTTAAAGTTAAGTAGAAAGAAGACTCGTCTATCTTCCTGGCCTTAAATATACTTATACTTTCAACTTTATTTGATCAACCTCCATTGCATTTTCCCCCCTCAGATTTGAAGGTTTCGCCCGAGGAACAAACTCTTTATTTCTACAATTATTATATTCTTTCGTTACATTTTACCGAAATGAATGCACTCTCGATCACCGTGGCCGGGGTGCAGCGTTCGCGGTACTTTCGCCGCGGCGGCCGCCAGAATAAATAAGCGAGCGCCCAGGTGAAGGAGAGAAATGGCCGCGCGCAAAGAAAAAAGAGACGGGGGGTAAAAAATGCAAAAAGAAAAGCGCTCGGAGGAGGGTGAGAGAGGAGAATAACGGTGTACATAGAGACGTAAACTAAGAGTAAACGAGTGAGCGAGAGAGAGAGACGGAGGGGGTAGAGAAGAGAGAGGGTCGCCGAGAGTCGACGATGTTGTGGTTGACAAGACAGAATCGATACTTACTCTTTCTTTCTCGCTCTATCTTTCTATAGGCAGTATATACATCGAAAACGCGTCGCGGCAGCAGTGCCGCCCCGACAGTGTTTATCTACGAGCCATAAGCTCCCGTGATTCAAGTAGTAGTCGTCGATCTCACGTGCGCTCACGGACGCGCGCTGTCTCTCTCTCTCTCTGGCCATTGTGCCTCTGCACGTAAACACTTACCCACACACATACACGCGTCAGGCTCTCCGGTACCTATAGAAAAGCGGGGTATCTATAAACGCGGCGCGGGGGGAGGGAGGGGCCTGTCTCGAGCCTCTCTTAACGTGGTTGCGCATGTTCCAGGTGACCCACAATATAAGAAGAGAGATAGCGGAGAGCTTTGCCGCCGTCACTTCGGGCTAAAATAGAGTGCCCCGCGCGCGGCGACACGGCGGCCGAGAGGGAAGAGGCGCCGCAGCCGCCGCTGTATTGCGCGATCAACTAAGCCTCGCGTCCACCAAGAGTAATAATTTACGGCGGAACTTGTGCTCCCGCGCTCGAGAGTCCATGCATATAGAGATTTTTGCGGCGAACTTGTACTCTCTCTCTCTCTCTCTGTCCCGTCGCCGCGCGGTGTAATATTGATTTAGGCCGCTGGTTTCAATTTGTTGTGTTTGACTTTATTACTTTGAACTCTCCCGGAGCCCGGGATAGCTTATGTAACGAAGTGGCCGCTCTCCGGGCTAAGTACATACAAGGCGGCAGGGCCGAGTCTATTCCCTTCTAAATGAATAATTATACGGCCTGCTTTAGCTCGAGAACTCTATTTATACGCGATATTACCCCGGGAATCGTCCTTAATAAAATTCAATCTAATTAAGGGAACGGGCAATAGAAGGGGCAAACAACGTATGCTTTATAAGGCGGAATCTCGCGAGGTTAAAAGGGACAGGAGATGGGAGTCGTTAAAACGAGCGTTGCTTTAATTAAAAAGGGCCCCGTTAATGCGCGAACGGCGCGAGTTTTATTAGAGGCCCGTTTTCTATGTGCCTTTCTTTGCTCGGGTCGAGGGACGTAAAGCGAGCGAATGGACCATTTTTTTTTTTTTTGTTTTAAAAAAAGCTGCTTAGACGCCTTTAATTTATCTTCTCTGGACTTATCAAATTTAAGAGTCCGGTAACGTTTTTATTTGCTTATTCTCGAGACTAAGATCCGAATCTTTTAGATTTTTCCGGTCTCTCGTTCTTGGGTCATTTGTTTTTCCTGCGATGCTCGCATCGCACGCGAAAAGAGCCATGTTTTATACTTTCCGGTGGTAGTCATTTTTTAGTTTTCAAGCTGCCTTGTTTTATTCATTTTTCTTTATCCTTATCTGCCCCTTTTCCTTTGCTCCCCGTGCTGCGCGATTTTTCCAACTCGATATCTTTAAGTATTTCATATGGTATACAGCAGTTTTGGAATCTTGGTAAAAACATTTTTAAATGTTAAGTACGTATTTTTGCTAAGGGTTCATCTTTAAGTAATTTAGAAAGAATTTTAATGGCTTCGCGAAACCTTTTGTTGTTGATGAAAATTACTTTCTGTGTTGATAGAAATATTCACAAAGTAAATAATAAAGAATTTATAAATATTTTTCAATTTCGAAAATCTGCGTATCATCGCGAGCAAAGAAACAAATAATTCGTCTTTGAAAAAAGTCAAACGTCTTCGGCGCTGTTCGCTTTTATTTTTGTCCATTATCTTCCACGAGCAAAGGAAATTTCTTACTTTTGCCCTTACCTTTGCGACGTATGCATATGTGCGTATGCGACATGTGCAGAGACTTTAACTTCTCTCTTTTTCTCCTTGTATTAAAGATTCTCTGTTTCTAGCTCGACATTTTAATCTATTTCTTTTCTTTCTCTTCTCATCCGCCTTCTTTTATTTCAATCCTCTTGAGACGGTTTTTTCCTTTACAGTTCAATTGTGCAGAGCTTTATTCTGATACGATATGCGTATAATATCGAATGCGAAAAATCTGTTTTAATTAGCGACACTTGAACCAGTGTAAAATGAATTGTCCCGTTATTTTGACTTTAAATGAAACAATCCGACGACGTGTACACGTATCACATAATTATACCAAAGTATGGTCGTCTTTCGCTATAAAAATTATTAAATCTTTCTACTGCGGCGGCTTTGCTAACACTCCCTTTCAGAATAAGCAGTTAAATTACAATTTATGCTACGACAGTCGTGAAATCTTTTCTCGATGCGAGTTTATTTCTTATTTAATTGCTTACTCTCAACACGTCTTAAAATTATTAACAATAATTCTCCATTAAAGCAAATATATACTCGGCGATTCAAGGCCGTGTGTGCAATGTGCTTTCCTAGAGTATTTTATTAAAGAGCTCTCGTTTATACAACTAAATAAACATAATTTACGCAGGAGAAAAATTGCGCAGCTCTCTCTCTCTCTCTCTTTCGTCTCAGTGAGGCTTTATTGATTTTCCCTACTAGCCCAGCGACACGCTAGTCCTGCGCTGGATAAACACCTACCCCTGCTTCGCGCGAACCCTCTCTCGGAAACTTTCTTTGTTTACGGCACCGAGGGCAAGTATTTCTTATATACGGGCGCTTGCGCGCCTCGAATTGATGGATTTCTATTTTTCCTGGCTGGTGACGGCGTTTGCTTTTGGGCTGGGCTGCGATTGAATTCTGATGATTATGAGGCCGAGCATTAATTTACAAAGTTTTTGGAATTTCCGTTATAGTTTTTATAGGGTTTGTTTTTGAGAAAGCTGAAATATTACTGAATAATAATAATCATTGCAATTAATTTTAGGCCCGAAACAAAGTAAATACTAAATTTTCTTCAAAACTAAACACTAAAACACTTTTGCAGATTAAAACTAAAAGTGAGATTTCGAATGGCCTTATTTTGTTTGTAATAATGCTTAACTTAAGACTTACAATAAATATTTGTTTGCAGACTGATACTTAAAAACAGGAAGTTTTAATAAATGAAAATATTTTTTTTAGGCTTCTCTTGATATCGATATCAAAAAAGCTATTTGTAAAATTGCCTTCTTTATTCTTATTCTTAACTTCCTAGCAAAAATACAAGTAGCACCTTCGTCATTCATTTTTTGTACGGCCGATACTCAGCTTTGTGCCTCTTCCGTTTCGCCTCCTTTTCTTGTCTGACGTCCGTTTCACTTTGGCTTTATAAGCGCGGAGAGTTCGGCCTGATTACAAAAGCGGACGTTACATCAAGTTTTCACAGCGGAGGAATAATGCAGGCTACCCATTTTTCTCAATACTTACCCTCTGATCTTCGCCCCTCATATTTTCGAGAGTTAATACGTAACATGAGTTGGGCTTTTCGGCTAAGTGTACGTAAAAACCCTTGACGCCGACCAAGCTTATGCGGCAATATAATTTTAATTCAAAAATTTGATGTACTAGCCTCAGTTTTTTAATTAAAAATGTTTTGAAACAGTATGGAAAATATAATAATTAAAGTTTTTCTGTATAAATTAGCCATGGACGATTTAATGATTTATAATGAAAAACTTAATATTTGTAAAATCGGCATTTTACGACATTTTTATTGCTTCAAAAATCTATTATATTCAATGTGATTTTAAATTAAGTACGGAGAAATAACTATCACAACCTCTACCATATCGCTATGCGCAGGCTTTCGTATGACCTGTAGGGTATATATTATACTCGAAAAATGAGTTGAATTTCTTTGAAAAAATGCCAATTTCATTTTGGGTAGAGATGAAATATAATATGGTACTAAAGTTAATGGAAGTATTTTTAAAATGTTTTTAGAGGTTGATAAAAAGTAAAGCAATCATGGAACGCATTAATATCAAATTGCAAGTACGACCTGGAACGTTTACTACGTAGCTTTATGGTACATTTAATCGCACAAATTGTACGAATGCATAATTAGCCCCTATAATAATTTAATAAACTTTATTGTATACTGCAAATGAGGATTCGTGAAATTTGAAAGCAATGATACGATAGTAATAAATGAAATTTTCTTTGTATTCGTCTTATTATAATTACAATCTAATTTTTATTACTTTTCATCAACCGAGTTGCTAAAAAAAAACGTAGATTTGGCGAGTGTAGAATTTTACAATTGCTCGATAATATCTGGAAATGCGACGTTTTGATAAGCGACTGTCATTTCGACACCCGGGAACTCGTAAAACTCAGCTGCGCCAAATGTATACAAAGCCCTCACTCGCAGACGTGTGGACAGATAAACATGGCAGCCGAGCGGCAAGTCTCCTTTGCACCTATGAAAATACAATTATCTTTTATCAGTAAAGAGAAATTTAAGAAAATTACGTAGAATTTAGTGTTTTTTGAAAGTTTCAGCAAGTTCTTGTAGACGTAATTTATTGAACACGGAGAAAAATTTTCTTGTAAAAATTACAATATTACATTTTAAAATCTAAAAAATTTCCTTGTTCTTAATAAATTTTACGAGGCCAATGATAAATTTTCATATTTTAGACTTGTTTTACTAGAGACTATGTGGTAATTGTTGAAGTAACCACGAACTTAATCTCGCATCTTTGTAAAAAATATTTTCCGAGAATGTTTAAAATAAATTTTCTTCCTTCCGAGCTATTGGCTCTAAATTTTTGCAAAATTCGCTCAATTTTTTGGCTCGAGTTTGAATTTATCGTATGACTTACCTCTGAAAAGTTTTTAATGAAATTGAGATTCCTGAAAGGCTCTTAATGACTCCGAGACACTTTAAGTCACTCGCGTCTCTTCGGCTTAAATTTTTCTTCGCGCAAACGCGGAAAAGAGCGGAGCGAAGAAAAAAAAAATAAAAAGCGCGATACCCGCGGCGTTCATTTATTTTCGCAATGGTGCGCCGCTTGCATATTCATGATATTCTTAAAAGCAGCCGCACGGCTACCTCGCATATTTAAATGCGGAAATTTATGAACTACCTGCTTGACTGGCGAACGAAAAATAGATGAAAGGTTTCAATATCTTTGCGGAAAGCGCTTTGCATTGCTAATTGTTTACCCCGGAATAATATTTTTATTAAATTTTAATTTTAACTCTCATTACGTTTAATATAATGTGAAGCATCCAAATACTAATACGGATGGCTTATCGAAATGCTGGCAAGCAGCATAAACTAATATACCATTTGTGATTCTCCTTCTGCAGGAGATTTTCCATATGATTCCATTTCAAAATATCTACAGGATTTCTACCAGAGGATAATTTATATGGTATCCACATAAAATAAAGGGATGAAAAATTTGAAAAATTTGCAAAATAAAAACTCTTTCTAAAAATATAAGCGAGCGGCGCCCTCGAGCCTCAAATGCTTCTATATTTATAATAAAGATTTTTCCTCTTGGATTATTTTTGTAAATAACTGGCTAGGTGTTTTCCTATTCTAACGTAAACTATCCTACGCTATCCTATCCTATCTTATCCATAGATAATACCTTAGAGCGTTACTCATCGGCGTGCTTAAGTCCGGTCTTAGAACTTCCAGCGAGGAGTGGAAAGGGGCCCAGACGCGTAGAACTCATAGGTGTGAGGCCAAGCTTACACCCATCTGGAAGGTGCGGCAGCTGCGGAGACCATCTCTTTGAACAATGCGGCTCACCCCAGAGCACGTGCTTGGGTCTGGTGAAAATTTACTTTAAATTTTCATCAGAAACTTCAGTTAAACTTTTAGGAAATAAGAAGCGAAATGAGATGTTTGACAAAATTTTTAAAAATTCAACTAAAATTCTTTAGAAATCCTTTTAGATGTAGCAATACTTTTAATTTACGTCTGGATATTTGTAAAGTAAACTAGATCAAGTTTGTCTGGTATAAAATTTAATTCTAAAAACTGGAAATGAATGATATTGAGTAATTACGCGTCGGTGAGATGAAAACTATTGAAATGAAACCTGCTGAATAACATTGCAAGTACTGTTGACTTTGAATTCCTAACCAAGTCCTTAACCCTTTGAAGTTTAAGATCTGTGTCATTGCGCTGGCCTCAATTTCTATTCGATAAAGCTTGGATCGTACGTTTAGATACCAGCTGCACTTGTTTATCGAGTAAACCAAATCTAAATGCAAAAAGTTTCTGATGATTCCTGGAATCTTAAATTAAAGCTAAAACGATACTTTATTTATGCGTTCTCTTTGCTTCTTTGTTCCGTTTTTGTGCAGCTTAATTCGAATACCTTGTTCACAACAGTAAATAATGTGAATTTATTTGTTATTTTAAGCGAGCGTATGTAGCACAAATGTATTTATACATTTTTCGTAAGAACATATATTTTATTTTCAAACATTAAGTGTAAATAAAACATATAATTGTTCAATTTTTAAAAGATTCGGTCGAATAAACATTCTGTGACATAGCAGGTAGACAGACTTGGCGCAGCTTTCTGAATCTTTAATGAATAGAAAGAAAATAAAAATAACTACTGAAATAAGTCAACATAAATAAAGATAGATAATTATCTTTTAACATTTCTCTAATTCTGCTCTTGAAAGCAGGCGCTTTAAAAGTGAATTAATTATAAAGGTAACGACAGCTTTAAGCGAATGTCGTTGAATGAACATGAAACTTTTTTAAACCTTTCACAAAAATACGTTTCCAATTCTCCAGCCGATTCGCTCGGTCTCAATTTTTCATCTTACAATCTTCCGATGGGAACGAAATTATACTCGCCCGCGCAACACTGACGTTTAAGCTGAGTTTCTGCAAGTTACTTTTCCGCAGCGGCGAGAACGACTCTTTCGAAACCAGTTGAAGCTCACTGTGCCGGCGCAGTGTTGGGAATTTCGGAGTTTCCTCGTACTCCTCTCTCAGGGGGCTTCTCCGCGCCTGAACTATGTGTCTCTCTTCCTTTCCTTTCTGACCAATGCCGCCGGAAGATGCCACTTGCGCGGTGACAAGTGACACGAGAAATCTGCAACACACGAGCTGCCTCTGCGTGTACGTGTGCCTCCTGCACTCGGCTGCTCTCATTTGCATGGCAGAATTCGCGCTCGTGCCATTTCAGTGTCTTATAAAATTTCGGTCTTGCGTATTCATTTGGACCGAGAATAATAAAATTTTTTTTAAATGTTACGGGGGTATATGTCCCACCATCAATGAATAGAAGAAGACATAAATTTATGGAGATGAATTTTTTGAATAATCAACACATTTCCAGTTCTTGTTAGTAAAAGATAATTTCAGTAGATTCCAATCGTTTCCTGAAAGAAATTAAAAAATTATAAACACTTTTCAATTTTTCTTTATGAAACGTATAAAAAGACGAATAAAAAGACCTTTCTGCGATTCTTGTTAATAAACATATAGAATAAGTATATAAATGATAATTAAATAAAATGCAATAACTGATGAGGATTTACATTTAATCGAATTTTATTTCATTTTATAAAATTAATTTTCGTAATATGATTTATTTTATTTTCATTCCTCCTTCACTGTTCATCGTGAATTCATTGATTATTTTTTCATATTACATATAAAAATATTTACACTCGTGCAATTTTTAACGTCCATTCAACATCAGGCATGGCTGAGAATTCGCGCGGAACAATTCCTTCAAAATCACCCTACGCGTGCACAATCAGTAGAAACAGGCGATTTTGGTCTGACGAGCAGCGGAGCTCGAGTTCAACGCCACGCTGTGTAAGTGGATTACTGCAAGGATTATCGAATCTCATCCGGGGCTGCAAGAATAACTGGAAACCGAATGGAATATCCGAAACTGAAGATAACGATAAGCGCGATTTATATTCCAAGTGGACGCGATTTCTTTCTTCTCCAATTACGTCAAAAATATAATTATTTAATTTCAATGTTCAATAAAATTCAATGAAGCTATTAATTAATATGAAATCGTACGTTGAAACGTTAAGTGTTTATAACCCAATTAATTGAAAAATAATCAATAAGACTCAGAATCAGCTTTTAAAGTAATAATTTATTTAATAAGAATTTACAGTTTTTCCGCTTTAGATCCGCAAGATAAATTAAAATAGAGCCGCGCACAATAACGATTCGAAAACATAAAAACGTTTTCCCTTTAGAAATCTTAATTAGCATAAATAATAAACGGCAATGTGAAGTTGCACTTTAATCTCAATTTTGTCGGGGCTAATCTAAGATGAGGCGAGATTTTTTCTGGCCGAAAAGGGAAAAGGGGCTTTTCACTACGTGCACACAGAACCATTAAAAGCCCGACATTAGTCGCTTAATTACCTGTCCGTCGGTTAATCTACGCCTCCTCCTCCCCCTCTCTCCCCCTCCCCCCCTTCCTCCCGTGCGCCGGCACTTTTTGCCTTTTGTGGCCGCGGGCGGCGGGGGCGCATGCGCTTCCATAAGCGAGCGCCGGCTACGGACGCTGAAATTTTAAACTGTGTCAAGTGCTTTTTAGATTTCGCACAAACGCTTAGTTTTACGCGGAGCCCGGCGACGTTTTTCAGCGGTGAGCAAGAGAGCGGCAAGAGCGGCCAGATTAGAGGATCTCTATAAGTAAGATACTTCTGCTGCGTGAAAATGCCCGGGCAGATTGCGTTTGTGTTTTCGTCGAAAAATGCAAAAATGCGCGCGTTCTTTGGCCTTCTTTTTTTTTACGAAATTGTTTTACCGATTTTTGCTTTGTCAAGGGGGAAGTTTTGAAGCGGGGAAAAAATTTTTGAAAATAAAAAAATGCCTAAAAACATTTTTGACGAAAAAAAAACCCTCAATTTTGAGAATTCTTTTTTGCGGCTGTGCGCTTGCGTGTGCATTATGCACTTAGGATATCTCAAAAATGCTTTGACCGAAAAAATCGACAAAACTTATTTTCTTCGTTTTTGAGGAGGCTTCTAAGCCCAACAACATTGTTCCTAATTAGTTGAATTTGTATATAGTAATTTAAAATTGTTAGAATAATTGGTAAACAATGCAAGCTGTATGTTCATGGGCAGAAAATTTTTGAAAAGAAAAATCTGTTGTGAAGGATAACAGGAAAGTAAATAATATTAAATATATGTTTTAAAATATTCGAGATAAAAAATTAATTAAAGTATTTTCTATAAGTTTTTAACATTGATATTATAATGTCCGTCATATTTTCTTGAAATTAGAAATAGTTTATTAATTATTCGTGGTGCAAATAGTTACGTAATGGTATAATAAATTAGTTTGGGGAAGCTAAGTTAAAAAGTTAAAAATCAGGTTAATTACAATTCAAAAAAGTGCACAATTAGCAAATCAATTCGCACAATTAAAGTAATTAATTAAGAGTAAAGCAAGGTGACTGAAAAAGTTTTAGATCTTTTCCGCAAGCTTTTAAAATAAAGAATAAACATTCGGTTAAATGTAAATCTAAAAGACAAAGCAGTCCGTATTTTCTTTTGTAAAGGAACAGCTTGAATGATTGTAGAGCACTTGTTTCCAATTAAAAACAACTTGATTGATGGATCAGCCCAAGAGTAGAATTTCATTTAAATTTAAAATATTAAATTCTCGGCAGATTGAAGCATCGAAAATTCTTAGGTAACGTCAAAGAAGTACATTAATTAAAATTGAATGATATCATTTGATCGTTTTATTCGTTTCGTTTGATCTTCTTAATCGAAAAAGTCATCGGTGCAAAACTCTTTAGAAGCAAGATATTAAAACCTTTCCCGATTGGCAGTTAATAAATAAAATATTTTTTAAATAATTAATAATTTAAAAATTTTAAGAAATTATCATCTTTAAACGAATTATTCTCGCCTCCTCCGATAGATACGTTTTTTTTTTACGGAAGCAATCGATACTTAAAGTTTCACCGCGAACCGAAAACGTAACGACGTCTACGCGGACGAGGGGAAAAAGGCGGAAGAGTCCATTAATTCAAGCGTTGCGAGAGCTCTCGCATTTAAAAGCGATTTTTCTTGAAGCGCAAAACGCGCGAGCGCGCGCGGCGGGGCTTTGCTTTTTCTTTCTCCACCTTTCGTAGCCCGCGAGAATCCATTAATTGTGCGCCGCTTGCGGGCTCCACTCGAGTGCGCGTGACTCGTGCAGCCCTTTAAACGAGCCTCTCTCCGCGAATATTGTATACCCGGTGCATTCCGCAGTTGTTTTTTTTTACGAACTTTCCGAAAACTGCCCCCCTCCGTCGATGTAACGTCTAGAAAAATTTCGAGCTCTTAATATCGGCGATTCGCGGGGGGTAAAAGTTGGTTTTTCACCCGGATACTTATCGCGGGGGGTGGTAAAAACTCATCATTCGTCATCGAATAAACTACGATCCATTAGATCCCGGGGCTCCGAAAGTTTGCCACATATTCTTCAAGTTGGGCGAGTTACATCCAAGTTAAATCCTCGCCGCTTCCAAGCAGCTCACGCGGAATAACCCCTGTGTATATACGTATGGGTATGCAAGGCGCAGCGCTCTGGCAGGCCAAGTCGCGAGGGAAGGAAAGGGACGAGGACGCGAAGTTTACGCGCGGCAAGAACCCTCGTCAATTCCCCCAGGGTCATGAAAATTCAATATCCGCTGAAATCCCGCGTATGCCGCGATGCTCCCTCTCTCTCTCTCTCTCTCGCTCTTCTTTTTGTCGCCGCCGCCGCCGCGTGCGCTTTTGCGAGGCTGCACACCTTTTTTTTTTTGCTCCGCAAGCGCCGCGCCGACTGCTCTCTGCTCGATTAGAAAACTCTGTGTCAGATTCCTTTTAGTGCTTGAGAGCTTTTTTGCAGGCGTGCATTGATTTTTACCGACAAACTGCACGAGGGCATTCTCGCGAAGTTTATTTAGCGTTTATTGAACTAGAAAATGATGAGCGAGCACGGGCAATATCGTCCTGATAAAATCTGACCGGAAAATTTGTATAATCGAACGTTTCTAAGAAAGAAAAATTTAATAAATATTAACTAATATCAAAACTTCTTTGGTTAATAGTAATTTTATGTACTGATTGATTTTATTGAGCGATTCGGGACCGAAGTGTCATTAAAAGACGACAGTGTCAAACTTTGTACTTTAAAAATCGAAACAGTGATATTGAAGGAAATTTGCGTGGAAATACTGTTTTACTAGTTTGTAGGTGGCGTGAATTTTTATATGCCATAAAAATTTTATTCTTCCCTTCAAGACTACTTTTCAGATTCAAGTTTAATACTTTTGCTTTAGTGCCATATAAAATGCACAATTGAATAACAAAATTAATAAAGGAAATTGTTTGTATTGACGGAATTTCATCCTGCACTATCGAAAAATCCATAAGATAAAATTAAATTTGTTATTTGTTTACTTACAATTCATTTTCAAGTCAATATAATTATCAAATGTAGCTAATATTTTTGTAAGCTTGACAATGATCATCAGCTTTTGTTCTCAGTACGATTATCTTGTCGTACATTTGAATGTTAATTCATAGCTACTGTTCAAGTTTATTACAAAGAGTAAGGTCCTTATAATGAATACAGGGTTATGATAAGCCAGATTATGCAATTAATTCAGATACGATGGTAATTGCACGCAAACGGATTTGCCGTTGTAATCCGCTGCTTATTTTGTAAAAGTTTCCATTTTCAATGAGCTTTCTCCAGCAACTTTGCCGTTACGCTTGAAAATGAGTAATTATATTATCATTTACCGCCTAGCAGTAAATATTTTAGCTCTTTTATCAATCGAAGAAAATTAGAAATCCGCGCAAAATCCACAATTCGATTCATGCAGTTGTAATCCGCCGGCCAACTTCAGCTTAAGGGCTGACCCGGAAACCGGAGAAGGTCGCGCGACACCCTAGACCCTCTCCGATGTGTCCCTGTTTTCTTTTTTTGTTTCTTTGTGTCCCCCAGCAGTGCCGCCGCGATAGCCAGTCTCCCGAGTCAGCGCAAATTAACCGCGCGGCGTGTTAATTCATCGCGATAGATTGGACAGCCTGGAGATTTTTAGTAAGGTCGCGGGTTAAGGCTAAGGATCTCACAGACTCTTTTTTTCTTTTTCTTTTTTAAATTGAAATCTTCTCGTTTATTTATAGCGAATTCGTGTTGCTAACATTAATTACATCGTTCTATATTTAATGCTGAATCCTGATTGAAAACTCATGTTCCGCGCGAGTCTTTCTAAAATTAAGAGCTTAATTAAATCAATATTCTAAATTGCAATAAAGCGTACACGTATTTAAATAAAATGATCTCTGGGGAGAGCATAAGTTTTTTCCCGCTTAACCTTCTTGGTTTTAAAAATAGTCCATCGCGTTACGAGCCAAGAAGAAAAAGCTCAACGGAGGCCTGGGCGCACGCCGCGCTTATATATCTCTCGATACCGGTGCACGCGTGAATCTCGCGCGTCTCGCTCGATAGACGACGAGGCAGGATTTTATCGATCTCGCTCGCTTCGATATTTTTAAACGCGCGCGCGCGTGCGACGCGTCAATGGGAGAGCGCGATCGAGTTGCAATTAATTTTGAAGCCACGGGGTGCGGTTTTCAGGGGGTAACGTCGACGTTACCCCCGCTGGGGAGTCTTTCATTTGCATCGTTGCGGGTTGGTGAATGTGCTATTCTCTTAGACGCCGTTTGTGTCGGCGATATTCCATTCGTTTACTTTGTAAAGCGCGCGAGCTCGGCTTTCTATGCTCGATTCACTGGTGTTAAACAATTTTACTTTGTTTTTAAGCTTTGTTTATTGATAGAAAACTGCCGAGTTTCGCTTTCTTTGTTCCGTTTATTTAGCTTATTTTTATTCTTCGTTGGGTAAATAAATTTTTATATTTTACAAGGAATGATATTCATGCTTTTTAAAATTTAGATCTTGGTAAATGGCGAAGAGGTGCAATTGCAGCTAACCTAATTCAACGAATTTTTTTCTATGTAATCTCGTTTGTAACAACGATTATTCGTCGACTGCGTTTTCAATTCGGGTGGCCATCCAGGCCATGAGAATTCTTTTGTACCCTCCTCCGCAAGGACACGTTCACTTAAAACAAACGTGCTCGTCGCATTTCTGAGTTCGCGTCCGTAATATCCGGCGGCGGTGGTCGCGAAATTATCGCTTGGGCTCGATCTTTGCGTGTCTTCGCGCTTGAAATGAGCCGCACAAAAGACTGGCCCCCTCCAAGCGCGAGAATCGAACTGGCTCCCTGTTCTTTCATGCCGCTCGAGAGTTAATTAAAGATAATAAAAGCCGCTTTTTTATTGAGTTTCGGCGGGAGACAATTGCTTTGGCGATGTAGGTACGGATTTAAAATTGAATTTTTGAATAATAAGTTTAACGATCGAACGTTAATGAGCATTGTTTTGGGAACAAACGTATGTTAAAAGAATTTGTCACAGATAAAAGTTGGATGGGTGGATATTGGATTGCGCTAATGATTGTTATCGTTAATCTAAAAAACTGATAGGCATTTATTGCGAACGAATTAAATATAGTGATCTTAAAAGTATTAATAAATAAACTTAAATTTGCACGATTTTTTTAAGCTTAAAAAGATTCTTTTGCGTCGATATTATATATAGGTTAAACATTATAGGTTTCAGGAAACTAAATGTCACGAACATTGTCGATACTCATCTTGGCTGCCGACTAGTAATTATGATTATTTTAAAAAAGATTGGTAAAAATGACTGTTGGAATAAATGAATTGTCGTTCTAGAAGCTTTCACGTCAAGATGAACTGAACAAAAAAAAAGTTGAAGTGCAGTAGGCCTATTATTCAGTTCTATTCCAGCCTATTATTTTCAGCGAACGACTTGCGCGCCGAGGCATCGTTCAATGCGGAAAGAGGAGAATGACCACTCTAGACGAGGATTGCTTAGTTTCGAAGCCCTCTTCCCTCTACCTTTTGCTCTCTGTCTTCGAGCGGGGGAGCTGACAATCGCAAGCGAAAACAACCCCTGTCATCGATCCTCCCCGTGCAACCGAGAATCGAGAGCGCCGCCGCCGCTACTTCAGCGCCTGACCAAAGTGTAAATTACCACTTGCTCGCTCCGCGAACACTCGAGAGCTCTCTCTCTCTCTCTCTTCTTACCCGCTTGCAATCTCTCGGTTTCTTCTAAAGCACTTATTGTTGTTGGATTTGATTTTTTTTTTTTTTTTTTTTGGATGACGAAGTTTTCACTGGGATAACTGAATTTAAAATTTTTTTCTAACGTTATTCTGTGGGAATGTCGATTCTTTGTAAGGTTATTCTGTACTTGAAAAATGTAGCTTGAACGCAGGAGCATTAAATACAAAAGTCGTAAGTTGAAACCGAAAGGGCTGTATTAGCCCTTTATGGAAGCACTAAAAATTGATAAAACATATCTTTTCGATATTGAAGATAAAAGCGTAAAAACCTTACAGAGCTTAATATGGTTAAAACGATAACTTTTAAGTTCTACTTTACAATATATTGGTACAATAAAGAAAAGTTAAATATAAAAGTTGTGGATAGATTGTTTCTTTATTCATCACATAATTGTTAAACTCATTTTTCTCAATTAAAGGTATAAAATCATTTTTTTCCTTTAAGCCAAACAAGTCCAACAATGTAATAAAGAAAAGAAAGTAAGGTATCCCCTTTGGTCATGTCCAAAGACTAAACATTAAAAAATTAATTAACAAGGAAAAAAGAAAAACGCCGACTCTTTCCATCCCTACTTTCGAATGAATACGATTCATCGAACGAAAGAGAGCCGACAGGATATGCCGCATATATGGTATAAAATAGCCATAAGATGTGCGAACGAGACGAGAGGAGCTTATATTTCTACGAAGAAGCCTCTTGACCGCTTGCGTCGGCCGCTTATGCACCGTGACGGGCTTCGAGGCCCATTGTGAAGCGGTCGCGCGGAGCGAGCGTGACAAGCCGGCGAACAAGAGAAATCCGCGAGAGTCGTTCGAGCTTGACGAACGATAGGACATCGGGAGCCGATAGGCAGGTCCTTCCGTTGCCGTTACCTGCGCACCGACTTTACTGACTCGCCGAGCTGTACTTCTCGGCGGCGCCCGTCTGGAGATTTAAGTTTTCGCTTGTTGCGAATGTTTACCAGGGTGGAACAGGGGTGTTTGATATTTTTTCGTATTGTGCATAATTGTAACGTTTTTTTAAGACGTTTAATGGAAATTCTTTCCTGGTAAAATTGAATAGAAGGAATTGAAGAATAGGAGATTTAGAATAGTAGTCAATTTATAGACAAGCATGATGTCTTGAAGACATGTATGGTGTGTATATGTTTCAATAAAAACAGTAGGTCTCCTTCGTAATCAATTACTTTCATTAAAATGAAAACACGTTTTAGGAATTATTGTTGCAGTCAATAAATGCAAAATTATCCACGTCACTATTAAAAAATTAGCTATTACATAAAGTTTTTTAAACGATTATTAACGCATGCTCATTTGCTTAATTTCAATCACCCGTGAGATCTGCAATAAAGTGCCCGAAGCAAGTGGGATTCCGCGCAAAGGGAGATAGAATAGAAGTGTCATACTCTAGAATTACAGTGCAGGTATCGAAGCGCGAGAGAGCGCAACGCGAACTAAACTTCAGAATGCTCGAGCCGATAAACCGGAAGATGGTACGTGGAGAAGGGATCGTCGGAAAAGGACGGGGAGAGAGAGAGAGAAGCAAGGAAAGTGCTATTAATACCCGTTGGCGTAGGGCGCCTTTAATCCCGGAGCTACCGTTGCCGAGGCGTTCCAATTAATTCAGTGTTTGGAATTTCGAGAGCTGCACGTGCGGTTTTTCCTCTCTCCTCTCATCCTTTCCTTTTCTTCCTTCTTTCGCACATCTCTCTCTCTCTCTCTCTCTCTCTCTCTCTCTCTCTCTCTCTTTCCGTTCAACTCACACTATTGAACACAAGTGCGCGTGGCTAGAGTAATTTTAAACTTTGAGTCAGTTTACTTTTCGAACAGAAACAACTCGGGGGGGTGTAGCCTGGTGTCTCCTTCTTTTCTTGCATAGATATCTCTTATTTTCACTTCCGTTCTGCTTCTGCATGGAAAATAAGCAGGAAGGATGGAGATCGCGCTGTTGTTTTTTCATCGTTTTTTCATTATTTTTACACAGCCAAGAAACGATGGGAAAAGAGAATTGCAGAAAGGTATATACTTGGAGGTAACTGTATTTGATCGTGTACTGCAGCAAATTGAGACTTTTTGTTTTTAACTGCTGGAAAGTATAGTTTCGATGAGGATGTAAGATGATTCCGGTTCAGTATTAGGAAGGTGAGATCACCTACAATTATTAGCTGCATTAACGTAGTAATACTTTACTCATTTGTTTGAAACTTGTATAACTGCCAGTGCTTGTAATTTCATTTAAAGTTTTAAAACTTTCGACTTTTAATAATGAACTTGTTACAACCCTTTAATGAAGTCAAATTACCGCAAAGCCATATTATAACTTTTAGTTTTACACGATTTTATTTAAATTTATTTATTCAAAAGTTAAAAAAAAAATTGTATTTAAAAAAAGAAAAAATTAGACTACCATCAATTTAACATCGTGCCCTGATTTTAAATCTAGTACGACAGCAGTATATGATATTGCAATACCTCCGCAAAACAATTGATATCGGAACTAAAAATCAATGCAGCAATCTTCCTCTCTCCGTGCAATTTCGCATTCTAGTTAATAATCGTCTAATGTTAAAAAAAAAAAAAATAAAACATTCTACGCGCAACATTTTCTACTGCACGAAGTAGACTTCTACCTCGTTAAATGCGTAAGAAGCAAGGAAGTAAAATTGTAATAAAGGGGAATCGGAACAATGGGCAAAAGCCGACGCGCATTGAAAGCCGCTCTGATCCACTCTCCTCGCGCCGAAGCAAAAATGACGCGGAGCAGTCTACCCGCGAGAGAAAGAGAGAGAGAGAGAGAGTCTTTCACACACGTAATGCGCGCACACGCGAACCACCGACGCATGTACTGTCTAGAGGTAAAAAAGGAGAAGGCCAGTCATGCGAAATATGAGGCGATCGAATATACGATAGAGTAACCTAGCTGTCTCGTCGAGTGAATAATATCGCAGATGCGTGCCCCTCCTCTATTTTAGCTCTGCACGTACATATATATGTATATGTATATATATACGTTCTTCCGTGCGCGTTTGTGTGAGATTTCTCTCGTTCAAAGATGTTTTTCTCCTCTCCCTTGTTCTTGCGATGCAATCAATTGGCAACGGCGTTTTTTTCACTTTGATAGAGGGCTTTTATTAACGGCATCGATTAAAGTTTTTTTAACCGTTTTTGCATCTATTACAAGAATAACTGTTTTCAAATTCTTAATGTTTTTCCCGTTGATCATTTGGTCTGCCAGTTAATGCAAACAGTTCAATCGGATGGTAAATTATTTATTTCTCGGACAAAGAAAGGCCGATGAATCGTTTTTCGACGAATTAAAACGATTCTGAAGTTGAGGGGGCGGTTTTTCGGCCATAAATTTATGCATAAAATTTGCGTGAAAAGTAGAAAGACAAAAAATTCAGCGTCAACTCTCGAGCGCACCTCGCGAATGTTTACTTAAGTGTGCGCGCGCGGCTCTGGGAAATGAGATATTGCGAATGCAAATCCCCGTGGCGGGCTTTCGTGTCAGCGCTCATTTTTTTAATATATTTCTGCGCACGCACCGAAAAATATATATGAATAAACATCAAAGTAATATATGTATATTACTTTAATATTTCGATTCGTCTATATATATATATATTTATTCCAGATGAAATTTCACTCGATTTAGTTTTCTCTAAACAAATTTGATAGTAAAATTTATTATAGATTTTTAACTAAATCTGCATCCCTTTGTTGAAGAAAAAGCACTTAATGCGTAAGAATCAAAAATGTTGTGCCAAATGGAATCAGAATCTTGGGGCGAGAAAGTTTCCATTCCGGCAAAACAGCTCGCTTCCATTTTTATGTGCGCAATCCGTGAGAAAGCGATTCAAGCCTGTGTTCAACAAAAGCAGACAACCTTAAACCTCTTGGGTCAAGAGTATCCGTTTTGCGATCCGTACATTCGCATGTGAATGGAAAGACTACATATATATACACATATCGGGAAAACGTCGCGTCTTGAACAAAACTAGGTATACGCGTTTACTGGAGGCAAGGACGAAAGTGCCGAGTTGCGGATTAAAGAGTGGACCGGCAAATTTTAAATGAAAGCCAAGTCGATCGAAAAGCAGTTGTTTAAATTAAAATCCAGCAGCAGTAACGGAAAAATTTCGTTCGCGCGAGTGACTGTTACGCGATACGATTACGTCGAGTTTACCCGTCAAGCGTGGTTTTCTTTTTCCACTTAAACTTCTCATTGTTACAATCGCGGGTCTCGGCAGTGTTTGTCACCGTCAATTTCCATTTAACAGAAAGAATGTAAGAGTTCTCGCGATCAAAGCTAAGAGCGAGAGAGAGAGAGAAGCGGAGACTCGATGACAAGGCGAGGACGACCCTTCGCTCGGGTTGCCATAGCAACGCAGGACGACGAGGAAAGGAAAAAGGAAGAATATTATCTTCGCCTCGGGTAACGTTCCCGCAATAAGAGAGGCAGAAAAAGAAAGGGAGCCGGGTAGCGGAGAGAGAGAGAGAGAGAGAGAGAGAGAACGGATAGAGATTTATTCGCGAGATGTAGCACCGGACGTCCTATCAAAGCTTTTAAATAGCGTCCTGTTATCTTTACGCGCAAGGCCGATTGATGGATACGGAGATGAATATCGAGGGGTTTCAAGTTTCTGGGCAATCGAAGCTTCGGCATCGACGAGTTTGCCTGGGAATCATTGTTTCTCAATTGAAATTATGCTTACCTCTTCGCTGTTTGCGTTAGGAGTACGTTCGTCTATCTGATTACCGCCAGAAGTAAAATTAATCTGTTCTTGGCGGCCCGAATACAAAATATATCGAAACAGTTTCTGCTCAAAGTTTGCCAAATAGTTCCAAGAAGTAGAAAAAACAAGGAAATACGAGGTCTTGCAAATGAATATAGCTTATAACATACACTATTAAAATTTGTATTCTAGCCGAAATATTAAACTATTATAATAATTAGAATTACGCAACTAGTTATCGTTGATTTTACTATATCCATTAGCGGGATTTCACCTCGACGCTGAATTATCCAGCATCATTATAAATCAGAAAGTTTTTGTAAAACGAGGAGCAACATTTTCTTGTCCGCGGGTGCTAAAGACCTGCAGTCTCGGCATAATTAGAGGAGAAACAAAAGGTGTCGACGGGAATAGCCTCTGCTGCTGTCACTTCTTAGTAGAAACTTGTGGCGGTAAATCTCTTGCGCGAAGCGAGCTTATGCCACTGCTGATGGTGACCCTTGAAATTGACCATTTTGCAAAGGAGCGTTTTCTCGCTATAAAAACTAGCAAGCTAATATTCATTAGTTTTTATTGCATATCATTTAAGAACAAATGTTGAATCTTTTCGGTTATAAAGATTTGTGGCTTGTGGAATAGTATATTCTTCATTCTCTGTTTTAGAAATATTCTTCTGCTGCTTGCTTGCTCCTTATGAGATCAATATTTTTTCGTCCTTTAATTGATAATGAAAGAATATAAAAGATACAAATTAGTTTCCTCTTGAAATATTCTGTTTAAAACTGGTTAAATAAGTATTTGACATTGAGTTAGTATTCTCAATTTCGGAAATAATATATCTTCGAGCGTCAAGTTATTAATAGAAGTATGAGTTACACGTATATGATGAAATCTGAGTTCCGAATATGTTTGATTAGTCGATATGTATCTTATCAAACAATGTTTACCTCTACCTTGTTACGCCGCTCGTATAGAAAAGCATAATTTACAAAACGTTTTACCACCTTAATTAAAATTTAAA
Source organism: Ormyrus pomaceus (assembly GCA_900474385.1). Taxonomy (NCBI): domain Eukaryota; kingdom Metazoa; phylum Arthropoda; class Insecta; order Hymenoptera; family Ormyridae; genus Ormyrus; species Ormyrus pomaceus. The sequence goes on from UCOM01001800.1 coordinate 30,721, forward strand.
TACTTATTGTTTATCACAGTTTCGTTCTTTTATTATAATAATTCTATATTAGCGATTAAAACCCTTGCTTTTTGCATTATTCGTTATGAAATCCGTTTGATAAGTGAACTTGTATCGAACATGTATCCTTTATTGAAACGATTGGCATTTGAAATAGGATGTGAAAATAAATCGTGAAAGAATGAATAATTATTTCCTTGGAAAAAAAAAATGGATTCCAAAGCTAGCCGAATCGAAAGTTACAAATAATACAATAAAATAAAATTCAACGAAAAACAGGCCTTTTCGAACACAACGGCATATTTCATATCACGCAATTAACCGCAAGAAATGAACGTTCAGTACGTTAAAAATCTCTTTTTGAAAACACGTGCTGAAGGCATTTGGATACCGACGCAATTCAATTACGCCTCTCCTCTTGCCCGAGACTCGGCCAGAGGTACCATACCCGAAAAGAGTTCTGGAAGAAAAAGAAGGCTTACGGACCACGGGGGGAACGTAGAGAGAAGAAACCGGGGAGATCGAGGGGATGAGATTTGCGGATGGTGGTGGAGAGAGCAGGAGGGAAAAAAGAATATGCAACAGAGAGAGAGAGAGAGAGTGAGGGCGAGAGCGAAGGGGAAGAAATTTTCGGGGGTTGGCAGCCTGTTGCTATGGCGACCGTCCGGGGACTAAACGTTCGCTCCACGCTCGACAGCAGCACCGAGCTGCTAGCGAGTGGGCCACCCGGTCAAATCGAACCCCTCGTTCCACTCTCCCCTGCCTCACTCTCTCTCTCGGTCCCTGTCCCTGTGCTGCTTTAGAGTCAGTCTCAGTTCCCTAATCCTTAGATGTGAAATATATAGCGCCGAGGCTGAATCCGTATACGAGCTTTTAAAATTCTTTCCTTTTCGCTTTTTTACCTGGAGATTTTAATACACTTTCTTTGATATTTATTGATAATTTGCAGAGAGAATGAATTGGTGTCGGAATCCTTAAAGCTGAGAGATTCGTCGTGACTTAAAAAAGATACTCGTTCAATTGAGAAAAAGTTTGAATCAAAATTTTCTGAAACGACACAACTGACGAATGAAAAAAAGCCGAGAACGCACAAACATCTGCTTAAATTCGCCATAAAAACCGGAAGGAAACATCTTGGCTTCTTCTTCATCCTCTTTACAACTTGTCGTGACGCGACCGGTCGCAGAGAGTGCAAGAAAGAAACTATAAGAGAGAGAATGTTCGCGCGTACGCGTCGCCTCCTAACCTGGTTTTATCGAGCCATTTCTCTCTCTCTCTCTCTCTCCCTCTCTCTGACTCGCTTCTCGACACTTGTGGCACGCCATGCGGTCGCTTTTTAAGCCTTTGCAGGCCTTTCAATTCTTTTTCAAGGTTCTTTCTGTCTCTCGTTTCAATGGCTCGTTATGACTCTTTCTTTGTGAGTGACAAGGGCTAACGTTGAGAGCTGCCCACCGAGAGATGCGCAAAGTCTTCGGGATCACTTTTTCGAATGTAAAGTTTTCCTAATGGCTCTTCCTTCAAGATTTTCATTCAAATACTCGGAAAATAAGAATTAAAATAACTTCTCTGTATATGATTTACTTTATCGAATCGGATATTTTTACTTGGTTCGTAATTGTTGGTAAAAAATTACATCAATATGCGACAGTGTAGAAAAATGTTGATATAGATTTCAAACACATAGTTTAAGAAATAATTCGTACTAAAAATATCCATTATTAAAAAATTAACGGTCTTTTATCAAAAATACTTTTTTTCATCGCATTTTATTTTTTTGCAATTTTAACAGCTGCTTTTTGCCAATCAAAAATTAATTCTTATTTCCTTCACGAAAATTCATGAAAATTTACAATATTTATGGGAAAATCCTATTTGCTAGGTAAGATAAACTGGGACTGGATTCTTCTCGCCAATCTGTATATTTAAGTAGTTTAAGTACCGCTGCTGTCAGCCGAGCTACGGTCAACTTGCCTGCTAAATCAGGCTTAATTTTTTCTTTCTCCGAATTATCCTTGTCCATGAAAAAAATAACCCAAGTAATTCATGACTGCGCGGTTAATTCTGCTGTACTTGTAGCTACTTTGTCATTTTTTTTTGCGAAAACTGCTGGAAATGCCTTACCATTGCCTAAAAGGTAATTGAAAAGGGGAGATGTAAATAGTTTATGTTTGTGTAAAATTATGTTTTAAAGATTTTCTTTTATCTACTAACATTTTTTTCAGCGATAATTAGAAAATTTTAAATTTTATGAATTTCAGTTTTGCATTTTATTTGAGTATCGAAACCGTAAAATGTATTTTAACACTAATTAAATAGTAATTAATGCTAATGTAAATACAAGCATTTCATTTTATACATTGTAATAAATTATAAATTTATTCAAATTTTAATTATATGCTGACAAATCCTCATTTATTAAAAATTTAAAAATACTAAAAAGACATGTTACTACAACATTGCTGATGATTGATGACTAATATTTTTTTAACGTTGCCAATATTTACACTATATACTGTATATATTTAAAAATTTTCGCGAATATATTTATTATTTTTCGACACATGACTTATGCCAAAAAAATTTTATTTTTAGTAAACTGAATCACCTCTCCAAAACAAAGATTTTACAGATTGTTTAGACAAAAAAAAGATTGCTTTCTTTTTGATTAATCAACTTGTCTTTTAATTAGTTATTTCGTGCTGTTAACAATTATATCCACTTTAGCATAATAATACATGTGTGGAAATTAATAATAAAATATTTATAAAAAACGGATATTTTATAAATACTTTACATTGTGGCTATTGCATGAATAGAACAATAAATGCGTTCTATTAAAATCATAAAATGTTTTGAAAGGCATGCATTATAGAAAATGCGAGTATAAGTTAGTGTGTGATATTATAGGAACAAAGCGTCTTTTGTGCTTTTGATTTAACTGAGATGCTTTTATTGATTGTCGCGGTAATGTTACCATTCCGAGAATGAACGCGTATTTAATATTTTGCAAATAAAAATCGCACTTTTTAAGTAAAATTGTTTTAGTACATTTGAAATCAATCTTATACCGTTTATTAAAATTATTTTGAAACGGCAGAATAAATAAAAAGTTAATTAAAATGCGTCTGAAAACTAGTAGAGAAATATTAAATATACAATTACACTTTCGTTGTACAGCAAACAGTGGTTTTATTCATTAGCATGAATATTAATGACGTGGATGGGCGTAGAGTTCTATTAAAGAGGAAATAAAAACTTTTTATAAAGTGGAATCTTTGCATGGTAATATGAACGAATATAATAACAGGATGAACATGTGAGGATCTTGCTGTAAAAACTGACCGTTAGGAACAGCTTCGTGCTCTAGAAGATTCAACAAAAAAGTTCATTTTCATCAGACGGCTACATTCTACATCTAGATTGTTATTGCTTTCAATAAAAATGTAATAGCTTATTGTTTTGCAAAAAGAATTGAGCAAATTTCTGATTGACCTTAATCAGGTAAAAAAGGCATGAAATTGGTCGAGTTAAGAAAACTGTGACACGTTCATCGATCAAAATTTGGTCATTAACAACTTTCCATGGCTGACGTTAAGACGCCCAAGAAACGATGAAGTTAGCTCATCAAACTAAACTTTGTCCTCGGTAAAACACATTAGCAAAGTCGAAAATCTGGAAGGTCGAACGAAGATCAGAAGTAATTACGTATAGGGAGGAAGAAACGTTCGATGTATTGTTTTAAATATTTAAAATTTGAAAGAGCATTTTACGTAGAACTGCACTTACGCAGGATAAAATGATTCTAAGCTTGTAAACATTAGAAGCTTAATGGGTTTGTGTTTTTACCCTTATTTAATTTCAAACTTACGTTGTCGTATAACTTTTAGCAAATCGTGCTAGTTAGCAAGAATATACAAACGCTTCCCTGGTGGAAATGGACAACATTTCTTACCTAGGAAATAGGTAGCAAAAAAAAAAGATTAAGTAGGAACAAGCTAACCTTTTTAGAATATAATTTCCTAGCATGAAACGCTTTTTTTCACATGAACTAAACATTTAATAGAATAAAAGCTTAAACCCATTTTTAAGGTATTAAATAGCTAATCTAAATGTTCTGAAAAAGTAAGGCTATGTAACCTCGTGGCTCTCAATGTCATACTA
>UCOM01001801.1:0-34987 GCA_900474385.1 Ormyrus pomaceus
ACGACGGTGCGACTGGGCCCTCGTGCGTCGCTTCGCCGCTTGTGGAAGCATTTTCTCCATTTTTAATTCTGTGAAGGAAATTCCTTCACAATAGTTATGCTAAAGAAAATTAAATAAATTTAGGGAAAAACAGTCTATATTGAGTTCTCCATTTTGAATTTCTTAACGGAACAAAGTTTTTCTTTTAGTCAAAACATTTATGCCACCGAACTGAGAGTTTTGAGACGATCCGATAAGCATTTATTAAAAGTAACGTTTTTATAAAAATGAATTATTTTTCCTCACTTTTTTGTGATTTAGGCACGATATTGAGAAATCGGTGGGCGATAGCGGAAAATGGACAATGGGAATAGAAAGAGCGCAAAAAAATACAATAAGATGTATTTTCAAACAGATTCATTAACTTGATCTTATAAATTTCACTAGCTAAAGAAAAAGTAAAATTTGCGGCTTTCCGGGACAAAGCGCGTTAAGAATCATATCTTGTAGGTTAGGAATCGAAAGTGAATATTTCATGTTTTATCGTTAGTAATGATGGCAAAAAAATCGAGTTAAGAAAAAAAAAATTGCGAATTACTGCCGCTTTTTATTTATTCGTGGCTGAAAACCAAAAATTTTGAGGTTATGTAAACATTCAAAGTAAGTTTTGTCCTTATATATCATTTTTATAAATTTATTGGGCATGAATTATTTCAAACTCGCTGTATGATCACGTATTTGATTGAAAAATCGTAAAATTATAAATTACCGCCGGCATATTAAAGCCGGCATATTGAATTTTAAAATTCGTAGTATGGAGCTTTTTAGTACAACTCTGTATGCCACCAAATGTAGAGTCTCATCAGACTCCGCCAATGCTTTCATAGAAAAAATGACAAATTTTTTAAATAAAATACACGAAATTTTGCGATTTTTTCGAATTGGCTGCCATATTGAAAAATCATGCAGTCCGATCGGAAAAATAATATCAGATTCGAAAAGATCGACCTCAGAAACCTTCAGAATATGACTTTTCATGATTATTCTTCAACTGCTTTTATGGAAAATATATGTGTAAAATGAGAGGCAATTTTATGCCCATTCAGGACAAAACTAATATATTTCGCAGCCTTATCAATTTCAAGTTTTGTATTTTTCATTTTGTATCTCAAACTAGAGATGTATGGATCAGATGAAATAAGTAATTTATGAATCAGGTTAGTATTAGTAGTAAGTCTACTGCACTTCCTCGTATTGAACTTTCGGTAGTGCTTCATATCCAGCTTTCGAGATTCTTGCGATTCTTTAGATAATAAACCTATTGGAATGATTACAAAATAGTCAATGATTTTATCTCCGTGATAAAGTATCTTATGTACAGATGCTGGCATATAAAACCATTCATATAAACTTATGTATGATTGTAAAGTTTCTGTTGCGTAATGTTTAAATTTTATGGTATCAATTTTTATACCACATGAAAGAGTCTGTAAAATTATTCCAAATCTGACAATTAATTGTATGTTGACACCTGTTATTTCAGATGCCAAGTCCGGATCACGGAAAAACCTTCTGGCAGTATTACCGTCATTGAAAGATCCTGCTCCTTGTTTTGGATAATCTATTAGTAAACCTGTTTTATCTTTGAACAATTTTTGAATTCTACCCTTAGCGGATTTAAATTGTTCTTTTTCTTCAATCGATCTTGTGGTCCACTTACAGAAGTCGAATCTATATGCAATATGGAGAATACATTCCATAAATCGTATCCATGCATGTAAATTTGATAAGCCATATTTAAAATTATCAAGTATCTCTTTTTTCGATAACTCATTCAAATTATTCATTTACGTTGGTGTTGCTTTACATATTCACAAGATGCGCTTGAAGGTGTGTCTGATAATATCTGTATGACTCTTCCATCTATCATAGTTAGATGCAACGAGTGCATTACATTAATTTTTTTACGAGCAATCTCTAGTGACGTCTGTAATAGAGCATCGATTTCAGATTATATTCGAGATACGTTATCACGGGTCTTCTCTGATGTTTCTTTGACATATTCGAAACTGATAACTCGGCAGTATCTCGTCGAACCAGATTGTGGATTAGCCCAATTTTTTTACTTGAATTTGTAATATTTTGTTCCACTGTAAGCGGTACCATAGAGATCGTAAAAATGCTACTGTCTGATGTGATGGTGACTGTGTGATCGTGCTTCTGATCAGAGTGAGTGTCACTATTGATATAGTGCCATCAGAAAATTTCTGCTTATATTCACTCTGTTCAGAAGCACCATCACAACTCCATTTAGAAGTCATTGTAAGGGATACTTCACTTACACTTTCAGGTATTTGAGAAATAAAGGTAGATATTTCTAGTAACCGCTTACATGAGTGATCTAATAAAGCTTGTAAATCAATAGAAACGTGTCTCTCAGTTATTGATACACTTGAAGATGCAGGATACAGTTCTGTGTTTGCTTCCGCAAGTTTTTTATAAGGTATAAGAATATCTGCATTTTTTTCTTTAGATCGTTTTCGAATCGTATTATACTGCCACCGAGATAATTTTGCATCCTCAATAAGAGCTAAACATTCTGCTTCGGTAAATGTAAATAAGTTGCATTCATCATTGTTTAAAAGGCATTCAATAATTTGTATCAAAGGTTTCTTTCCAGAATCTTTTAAGTTTTTATAAAAAGTCTGTTTTACTTCTTCTTCCGAATAATTTTATGTAATATAATATAATATAATAATAAATCCAACAACCACACAATTAAAAGGCTATTTAATTAGTAGAAAAAGTTCTTAAAACAATAAATACGTAAGCCTAACTACCACACAACCCTAGGGAGTACTTACTGATTACAAATATAATTATTTAAACAATAAATACTTAAAGCCAACAAACACATAAACCATAAAACCTTTAAACCCTAAACACTTGAATCTTAAACCCTTATACTTTAATCCCTGAAACCCGCAAACCCCAAACTCTTGAGCATTCAGTCGTTAAATATTTCAACCCTAAACCACGAAACCCTAAACCCTTAAACCCTTAAACCCTATACCTTTGAAACGTCATCTCTCAAACCCTAAAACCTTAAACCATAAAACCATTAAACTCTAAACACTTGAATCCTAAACCCTTAAATTTTAATCCCTGAAACCCGTCAACATCAAACCCTTGAGCCCTCAATCCTTAAATACTTCACCTTAAACCGTGAAACCCTAAATTCTAAAACCCTTTAACCCTACATCTTTGAACCGTAAACCCTCAAATCCTAAACTCTACTCTTAATCCTGAACCCTTAAATTCTATGTTCGTAAACTGTAACTTCAAACTCTTAACCCTTATACCGTAAACGATATTTTGTAAGCGTATTTTTACTACGCACGAAATTTACGGTTACGGTAGGGGTAAATAAATTAATAAACAAGTGGATTCAAAAAGCTTAAATAACAATTTATTATTAATTTAAAGGGCGTCAGCTGTCTTAGCAGCACAAAATTCTCAATCCTACAATTAATACAAAATATCGATTTGTTAAATTAAGTTCTAATCGGTAGAGCTTAAGAGACTAGGAGGGACGCGAGTTCCCAATACCGTGAGCGCGACGCGACCGATGCTCGACGCTGTAAACGCGAGACTAACCTACATAAATTCAACCCGTCGAAACTGATGCTCCGGGCTGGTGGTCCTCAACTTCAGCGATGTCCTCAGTGATGACGGGGTAGCTGCGCGGGCTGCCTTTCCTAACGGCTTGTCTCACACGCGCGCGAAGCTCGAAGATAAGTTCAAGATTACTAACTGGTTTGCGGTTCGGTTTTCGTCAAAAAGCTCAACTGCCTAGGGCAAAGTCTCGCGACAAAGAGAGCGATTCAAGATGCGACTGGTCTAGTCGGCGTTGCGAGACGAAGAGATAGATGCGATCGACTCTCCGATGTGCGTCTCGCGAGATTGTGCGCGCATCCGTGTTCGCCGCGCGCTTGCACACGGTGAACCGACTTGCGTTTACTGCGCACTTTCTCGCGCATATCGCCTCGACTCTCAGATTTGAGATGCGGCGCGCGCGCTCAGCCGGGAATCTCGTTGTCGTTTTCGAGTCCGGGCTTTGCGGGTGTTTTGAAGTGAGTGTTCTTCAATGCTGACGCTGCGAGGATGGTGCTTGGGCGCTCCAAGGGAATCAACGGTGCTGTGTGAGCTGCGGCAGACTATGGTGGGTGGTTTGAGGTTAGGTCCCTTGCCGCTCTCCCTCCAACTCCATGGTTCTTCTTGGCTTCAGGATCACCGAGGTGCATCGTCTGTCTTCAAGTTTCCTAGGTGAAAACTCACTCGTGAGCTTCTTATTATATATTGCGTTGTTGTGCAAGCCTCTTTTAACCTGCATGCAATATTTACTAACCTCTTGGTGAGAGTGTCTAATCTGCATGTTCTAGACATTCGCATGCCCTTACTAACAGCTATGAGAGTGTCTATAAGCAGTGCTTCGACACTCTCGTTGCTCGACACTCTTGCTAATGCTTCTTTGACTTTCCTTAGGTGTGGATGTGGTTGAAGATGTCCTTCCAGGATGCTGAGAGCCAAGCTGATGATCCTGAGGATTCCAGATGGGTGCGAGCAGTGAAACAGGTAAGTTTCAGTCCAATAATAAATCAATTATTTTATAGTATTCTAATGCTTCTTCTTCTTTTTTAGGTCTCATCGATGGTTATTTGGTTCTTCTCGGTATAGATTTGTAGAGGGTTGTTTTTCGGGCTGCTTAGGGCCCTCTTCGCCTAAGCTCTAATCCTACTTTTTTCTCCGGTTTCTATGCTTAGCCGAGCATCGGCTTTTTAGGCAGCTCTTAACAACGGGTTTAAATATTGCAATTCTGCCAAGTGCATGGTTACAAACGATAAGTGTTTCAATCCTATTATAACGATTTACCTTTTTATTCTGCGGGACTGCCAAAAGGTACCCGTTATAAAATTAATTTGTTTAATATTTTGCTCAGTTTCATCAAATACTTGCGAAAACAAAAATATGTCCCACCGACTGAGCCGTCGGAGAGCGGGTGCTTATTGGAATTTTCTGTAGTTTTTAGGAATAGCGGGAGGAAGGAAAGAATTTAATAAATCAATCATATACTTTTAAATAAGACACTTAAAATCTATTCTTAAATTACTACTGAATCTTACAAGAATTAATATACGTAGATTTATATTTTTCCGCTGACTGAGTCTTAGAAAATTTCTATCAAAACGCATTTGACAAATTCGCAGACTCATCTTATACTTTTGCAAGAAAAAAAAATTATCTTTAGATGTGAGTCATAAATTGATTTATATATTTATTCCGCTCTACTTTCCGTTTGCAACACAAAATAACGACTAGACGCAAACTACCTTATTTCTTAATTCTAACCTAAATTTAATTACTTTTGCTTTAACAAAAATCAACGATCAAATGGATTTTACAAACTAACCAATATTCAAGAAAATAAACTTAAATTATAACAATTTGTGCCTCTGTTCAAATTTTAATTTTATGGCATACTTTTACCATAAATGTTTGCCTCTCGAGGAGCTTGGACCTCGAATTCTGCTGCTGTTCGAAGCTCGCCGCCTTCAGCCGCTCGTCGACTCGAATTCCACGAATCGCGTGAACACATGCACTGGATCGCACGAGTCTATACTACGCTCGGAGCTCGTGCTCCGAAAAAGTACGTGCAAAGACAACGGGCACTTTTCTTCCGCACCTCGTGCTTGTTTTCGTTCTCGAAAAGAAGCACGGGTTTGATAATTAATTTACTGCTAATGCTAGACACCGGTCTCTTCAAGAAAATTTTCTTTCGGTTTGCACAAACAAACTGGCTCTAATAACACAAAATTTCCGCGTTGAAATTCAAGTTCTTATTATAAGAAGTAAAACTAAAATAGTATTTCCGTAAAACGAATCTTGAACTTTTCACTGAAATAGTGTGAGGTTCCTTGATTCCGCGTACCGTAATGTTAATACTAAACCTAAAACTAAAGCTTACTTCTAAGCCGGATCGAGACTGAACTTTGGCTGCCGCAACCTTGCTTTTCAAGGCTCGCTTTGGCGTTGCTGTTGCTAGCACTGTTTCTCTCTCTCTCTCTGTCTCTTTCGTGTACTCGCTGGGTTGGAGAGGTTGCGAGATGGAATCCACCGTTGAACGGTGGCGCGGCATTGGCTCGTGCTCCGGGGGTCGCCAGAGCGGCAACCTCTTCGCTCTCTCTCACTGTCTTCTCATCGAGCGCGATCCGGGACTCGGGGCGCTTCGACTGGGTTCGGCGACGTTCGGCTCCGGCTTTGCTCAAGCGAGCTACTCGCTCCCGCTTTTTGCCGCGTTGGTTTGAATGCCGACAAACTTCTTCCGATTCCTCTTTGATGGAAGTCTGCGGAAGGATGCGTTGATAATTCTTGGTAGACGTAGTAGCTAAGATGCCGAATGTTGTTGCCTTTAGTGGTAACCATTATGCGGTGGTATTTCTTTCTAATAGTAATTGTTTTATCCAGATGCCGCTGTTCCCTACATCCAACCTTTGCCTGCCCTCGCTCTCGGGTTTCATCTCTCCGTGCGTCGTCTGCTATCTACGCTGCCACTCGACTTGACTGCGGTAGGATGCTCGTAGACTTTCAGCGTTGGATTCTTTTCTTGATGTTTTCCTTTGACGTTATAATTTTTTAATGATTTTCCGCTCTTTGAAATTCCGCTATCTCGCGATAATTTCTCGCATTTGACATAAAAAAAATATAACAAAAATCAATTAATATAAATCGGTTGTTTTCTAATTGTGTGCTCGCCAGCGGCTTGCTTCTTCGTATTTGAGTCTCGCTCCTTTTGGCCAAGTTTTAAATTAATCTAACTAAGTTTTGTAACGATTAAAAATTCGTTACAAAGTACAGTGGCTAGAAGAGCCATCATCTAGGAGGGTTCACCCTATCAGGAAGCTTCCTGGTGTCTGTTGGCGACAGGAGTCGTCAGCCGATCGGCGCGGTCCGTCTATGATACAGATTTCGCATACTCCCTCGTAAAAACACACACACAGACACACATACATCCATACAGAAATTTTTCAAAAACCATTTACTTTTGTTCCTGACACCTTAAAATACAATTATAATAGGTTTTTCGAAGAACTCTAAAAATAACTATCACAAAGCTTCCTCTAGGAGGAAGCAAAATAGTTCAAAATTGCAGTATTATGATGTAATATTGCTTGAAAAATAATTATAAGATATTTCGGCATAAATATGTGCTTTAGTAGGCAATTTCCTTTTTTATTTGTTTTTGACTTCAGCTTAAGGGTCAAATCAGTAAAAAGTATTTTTTGATGTTGAGAATAAACATAACTTAAAATTTTTAAAGATCAAGATGAAAATTCTGACATGATGGACCAAAAGTGACATTACATTCTGATTCAGCGTAGAAAAACACTTAAGAATAATACACTCAGGATCGAGATGCAGAAAAACTGTTTTTTCTAAACCTATATAATCTATTTATTTAAAATTAAAATTAAAATTTGAATTCTCCTTGTCGATTTTAACTTTAACCAATATGTCAAAATCTATTCTTACGAGATTAAGACTTTTATGATTAAAATTTTATCAATGAATATAAGTATAACAAATATTTACTTCCTTTTAAAAAAAAATATCTATTTAAAAAGATAAGTATTAATTTAAAAAAATCATTAAAAAAATCAATCATCTTTTAAAAGATTTTAATCGACCGACCGCGCGTTAGCGAGGAGGAATTACTACTAGTTTTACATTAATATAAAATAATATGCGTGGAAAAATAGATTAATAAGCTGTGATAATCTTATGTAAGGATTGCATATGAAGGCTGCAGCAAGTCCTGCCCGAAATCTGGTACGGAAAGGCTACCCGTATTCGACTGACCTAAACAAAGTAGGATCTTTCCGTGAGCTCAAGTAAAATTGGCTAAAAAAAGGAGTTAAATAATTCAAGAAGAAAAGTGGAAATATTTTTCTTAACAGAGGGCGTGAGACTCCCATTTTCGTGTTTGTTTTGCGTGCACGAAGTAGCTGTTTCACCCATTGCATGCGTATGCACAAATCAATTTAATTTGCGCACACACAAGATAACAAAACCTTCTCACTCACCGTCTTGTCGTCCTCGATTCGTGTGATTGTCATCCTCACTTCATTCGGGCAACAAACTTGACACTCGTCGAGGACTTAATCATTATTTCATCTCGTTTCGCTCACTCCGTTGAAAAAAAATAAAGTTCGATACATGTGTATGAAGCGGGTGACCCTCGCACGGGTGTTTGTCATAGAGATATAATATAAGAGTAGGCAAAATGGCAGTTTTATGATGTAATATATAGGGTATATAATATATAGAGTAGGCAAGCTTGAAAGCGAGAGCGTAACGGAGAAAGAGAAAGAAAGGAAATGAGTAGGTGACAGTTATCTTTCTGTGGCAGCTCCAATAAACAAGGACATATATCTCCCTCTCGTCTTCTCTTTCTTTCTATTTCTTAAACGATTTCGCTCATTGCCATCGCGGTGCTTGCCTACTCTATCTTATATTATACCTCTATGGAGTTTGTCACCCTCGCTTCGTTCGGGCAACAAGCTACATCCACTTCGCGCACTTATATCAAAGTATACTATTTCCAGATTAGATCAATGAAAACTAATTAAGATGTACTTTTATTTAAAATGTCGATCGTTAAACTTATTGCAAGTACGATTTGTAACTGAAGATTTCTTTCACGCAATAAAAATATTTTATAATATTTATAAATATTCATGATATACTTACAAGCTTTGTATTTATTGGTTTGCATTTGTATAAATTATACTTTATTTTCATTTCTTCGTATGTCATAAATTGTATAGCTCCATGTGAAACTCCAAATAAACCAGGCACAAACCCCTTATAAAGCCCTTTAATTCCTTCAGTTCGTCGTATTTTTCTTAAAGCATCTATCATGCCAGAATATCTTTTAGAATCCTGAATGTATTCGCTTCCTGCATATTGCAAGCAAAGCCTTGTTTTTACAACCCAAATAGGATTTGTGATCGCTAATGTGAGAATTCCAGCATCTGCTGCTGCTAGCATATGCATCCAAGGACCTAATGGTTCATTTGCGTTCCTATCTTGAATCCACATTTTAATAAAATTATATATAAAAAAATAAGAACCCCAAGACGCTCCTGATCCTACAACATTTGGGATGATTCCACGATATAATCCTATGTATCCTTCAGATTTTACAATTTTCACAAAAGCGTTTATAGATCCACTATAATGTGGTATGGACTTTGTTCGGCCATCATTAACTGCAAAGCGAACTTTAATTAAATCTAGAGGATGTAAAATCAAAGTAGAAACTGTACCACCAGCAATGCCAGCTAGAAGATGTTCATATTTTAGATGACTAAAAACTGGAAAAAGTTTATTATTCGCGCTTGAAGACTTGCTTACGCTCATAATTTTTAGCTAAGAACAATTCTGTTGAATTTTAGTTATTACTATATTTCGAAATTGAAGATCATCAATTTTTACCAAATTTTTGGTTATAAATTAGTTTCACGAGAATACTACATGTGATTGCTATCACCGATGCAATCACATGTAGTGGATCTGGACCTGATAGCAATATAGCATATATATACTTCAACCTCGTTCCCTCTGAACTGAGCTGCACTGCAGGCTGCAGGGTGTCAATAAGATGAGCAAGCGCAATCAGCCAATCACACTATGCAACGCTCAGGCACAAAAAACGCGCTGAATTCAAATAATGTTGAAGTTGATTATTTTTAATCTATTTGCTATTAAACAGATTGTGATTTGCATTAATTATTAAGAAGAAAATAACTTTTAATATTTTCTGAAATTAAAAAAAAATTATAAAAGATTCTTATAACTCTTTTGTAAGAATTATATTATTTCTTTATTTTGGTAAACATAAACTAGAAAATAAACTTCTTGTATACGATGCGTCTCGCCAATTTTTCGTCTGCTAAACTTTTTTTTAAGAATCTTACTTCTGCATTTATAACTATATTTTATTGATTTAACTATATTTACGCAAAAGCATAAAAACATTTATTAGAAAAAATTGTTTATATTCGCTAGAAATCTGTTCAGGAAAGATATCAAGTCATAATTCATGAAGTCTATATCATAACAATAATTATTATGATTTTTTCGTAACGTTTAATAATATGTTATATGCCTAAAAAGTTATTTTTATATAATAAATCGATTAATTTGCTACTAATAGCACGGATCAACTATTAATATAATGACTAGGCTTTTCAAATCTTAAAAATCGGCCCCGAAAATTCAACTTTTGAGTCAACTTGAGGAAATCCGACTTGCATCATTGCACATCCGAAAGCCGGAAATGTAAGAGGTACGCATAGATTTTTAAAGCGCAAGCGTTGCTGCCCTCGTTTTTAAGAGAACCCCCTGAGGCGAGTCGAGCCTGCGCATGCCTTACACACGTACATGCATTAAGAATTCATTCTGTACATGAATCCCTGTGTATTTCCGTCTGTCGTCAGTCCGAGCACTCGAACCCGTCAAAACACACAGCCTACGGATGAAAATGGCCGAACAGGGTGAAAGAAATCAGTTGCCGCCTGGCTGGGAGTGCAGATATGACGGAAGGAGCGGTCGCGCGTAAGTTTATTTTCCGCGCTTTATATTCTTAGTTCTTTAATTCCCAGGAAATCTCGTTATACTCTGCCTTAGGCGGTTTCATCCTTAATGAGATCTCTGATGCAACTTGCAGTTTTTGCAGCAGTTACTTTTTTAGCTTTTTTTCATCAGTTTACCTTCTTCTTGCCAAAAACTTGTAAACTGTTTATAAGTTTCAGTAACAGATTGTTTATATAGACTTGAAAATTAATTTTACAAATAGCACATTTTTTATTAAATTTTCAAATTTTAGGTATTTCATTAATCACTTTAATCGATCAACTACTTGGGAAGACCCTCGAGTGCGTTACTGGCAGTATGCACAGTATGTTCAGTCTCAAAGCTCAACAACTCCAAGCTCTGGGACGACAGATCATCCGAGTGAATCCATCCCCCTGCAGGTCAGTTTGATACATTATCTACATTTATTGGGTTTGGTTTGTTGTGTGATATCTTTTACTTAGTGAGTGAAGTATTGTTGGCATGTGTGAAAAATCGTTTGACCTAAAATTTAATGCCTAAATATTTATAAATTTCTAACAAGCCTTCAAAACCATAAAAATGTGGAATATTTAAATTATATTAATATTCTTTCCATTTCCACTTTTTAATGGTTACATTATTTCATTTTCAACACTTGTAAAGATGAACTCTTAAGAACACAATTTTATGAAAATTGTGTTTGAATTTCTGTAATATTTGCACGCTGCGTATTTCTGGATTATTGTGTACAATGACAGATGAGTGGGAATACCACAACAGGACATATAGTTTATTCTGGAGCTCACAGAGCTCCACAAGTTTATCCAACTCCTTCGCCTTATCGTACCCCACAGCCTGCATTTTTACCTCCAAGTTTGCAGGTAGGTCAAGATCTATCCTCTGACACAAATCAAAACCTGGTTTTCTCTTTACTAATGTATACTTTTAGATGTAGTATTTTAGTATTCTAGAAAATTAGTAATATTGTGAGAATGTGTGAAAAAGCCCCTGTCAGATTTTTAATTTTTATAATTTTTTCTAGGATTTGAAGACACCATTATCCACAAGATCTGTGAGTGGATTAACTAATAGACTTGGTGATATGACAATCGGATCTCCTACTCCTATCAGAAATATGGAAACCAGCTTAATTCAAACTAATGATGTAGAAGCACATGTAGCTAAAATCAATGCTATGTTTCCTACAGTTTCTGAAACACATATTCGTCTACTATTGAAAAAGTAAGTTCTCAAAATTTTAAATCACACAGCAAATCATAACAACTACTTACAATAATGGAGCTTCCTGCGATTTTTTTCTAATCTATCTCTTAACTGCTTTCACAATACTAATGCTTCAAGTCTTATAATTAGTTAAGTATCTATTAACTATTGCAAAATTAACAATTGAATTTTGAGCTCACTTCAAATAGCACATTGTAACTAAGGAATGGGTACAAAAAACAAGAATTAATTTCAAAAATACTGTAAAAGCAAAGAAGTTTAAACAGAAAGAAAATCACCCATATTTGTGATTAGTTCAAGTGCTAAGAGCCTAGCCGATCTCTTTCAGATACCATAATAGGCCAGCTTTGGTTGTGAGTGCTCTACAAGTTGAGAAGAATCCACTTTGCCAGCCGGGACCTTGTACGCCCATCGGCGTGCATTCCAGCTACGCAATTCCGAGATGGAGACTTCCAGCGCACGCTATTCACGCAGCTCTCACATTGAGTCCACCCCGGGGCATGCGGCCGGCCCCACATTCCCCAAAAATGAAACTTAGGTTCATTCCATTCTTAACAATGTCAAAACCAGTATTTGGATGCTAGATGTTAATTTGCATATTTATGTTCAAAATTTTAGAAGAGAAAGAGAATATTTTCTAATTCCTCTGGTTTTTGCCTGAAAAGGTATTAGAACTTTTAAAAACGGACAAATGAACTTAAATCCTCAAAAAATTATTAGTGTATTGGAAAATGTTTTCTAATTTTTCTAATCTGAGACCTTGTGTATTTTATTGATTGTCACCAAATTCTAAGAAATTTACATGATTTTAGTCCTTAGATTTGGTGCATTTAAATTTAAAATAATGCATTATCAGTTTAATGATTGAAATAGATTTTTTATAATATTGCATGTTTATTTCCTGAGTCTTGAAAGTATTAAAATATTATTTTTTATTTTTACCTTTGATTCAAAGTTCACAAGAACACTTGACACTAATACCATAATCACGATTAAATTTAACGAAATTTATAAGATTTATTCAAATAGCAATAACTGTTTTGCACTAAAGAATCAAGAAAAAACATCCAGATTAGTTGAAATAAAAAAATAAACAAAACAATATAACATTTTTAAATAAAGTTATGGAGCAAAGTAAAATTAAATACTTAAAATAAACACTTTTTTATATTTTAATTTTATATCGTACTTATTTTAAACAAATAATTAAATTTTTGCTCCAGTCTCTAGTGTAGAGCAACATGCAAATCAATTAATTTTATGTTCATGTATTTATATATTTTATTTCTACTCCAGTCTTTTTCAGTTTCATCCCAGTTTTCAGTACCTTAGATGTTGAGTCGCATCAATTACTCAAACAATAGTAGGTTAGTTTATTCCTTTATGTTTTAAGAGAATGTACATATTTTTTCTAGAGGATTTTCTTACGAATATTTCTTTATATCTGGTATTAGATCTTCATTTCCTAAAGCACGCATTTTTCACTCTAGCACAAGCTTGCTGAATTTCATGTAAGAAAACTAGGAGATGTACAATGTAAAATTAAAATTAAATTTTTTGCATTAATTCTTATTATCTTCTGAAAAAGGATTGTATTAGGGATTGTCTTAATAACTGCAATCATTGTTATTATTAATAGGTACCTGAAAAGTGTATTTCCTAAAGTGGATGAAGATGTACTTCTTGATACTTTGGAACAGTGTGACAACAATGTCCAAAAAGCAACAGATAAATTGCTTGAACTTGGATATGAAAAACGTAATCCTCTCGCTCCATCCAGAGCATCTATTAAAAAGAAGGAAGAAGAGGAAAAGGTAAATAAATTTAATATTGCAATGAAATAAATAAAATAATTATATAACACTTTTTAAATTTAAATTTGTAATGATTAGCCACCTAGTATTCCTCCTGCTCCAACACCACCGCCTCGAATGAAAAGTGTTGAAGAAAAAAATAAAAGTATGTATAGTGAAGCCAAATTTTGGAATCAATTGTTTCTTTATTTAATTTTAATTTCTTTAATTTTATTTTCCTAAATTTAGTGAAATGTCGCTTAATGGATAAGTTTAAAGCAGTGCCAGAAAAAGTTATTTTATTGGCAATGGATAGCGTAGATTACGATGAAGAACGCGCAGCGCATATTTTAGATATTATGGTTGCAGAAGAAGCTATAAAACCGTTAAACACGTCCAGTAGTCAGAGGTAAACCAAGTTATGAAAAAGAATTGCAATACATAAACAATATATTGCATTTATAAATTGTTTAATTTTGTTTTTGCAGCAGTAACAGAAGTGATGATAGAAAAGACAGCCCTCCAGTAACCGAAGCGCTTAAATTTAGCGCTTCACCTGTAAAGAGAATAACGAAAGAATCAGATATTGAAAAATCTAAACGACCAAAAAATAAAGCCGAAGTACCAAAGTAAATAAAATGAAAATTTGAACTTCTTTTCACATATTTTTTGCTCCCTTGACATTAAAAAAAATGTATTATTAAAATTTCAGAGTTTCGCGAGGAACGAGTACTGCAGAAGATGATGATTACAAATCGATCTACTTGACTAGACCGACAGGTCCTAATCCGGATTTACCAAAAGGAGCAAATAATGATTTACTTTTGTAAGTAGCAATTTAAAACCAATCTTATTTATTTTTACCATTTTGATAAAACGTACGTGCTTTTTTTACAAATACACAGAATACCCCCGTCGCTGTTAATTAAGCTCTGGCAGCATAAATGGAGCGACATTAAATAAAATTAAAAAAAAAATCTTTTTTTATTAAATTATTATTTATTAAATATCAATTAAAAAAATTATTTTGCAACAAATAATACTGTAAGTCTAATAAATATGAATGGTTCCTGTTTTAGACCTGATTATGCACCGTGGTCTGGTCCCGATCCAACTATACTGACAAAAAATGCGCAGACTAGATCATTAGCTCTAGGAAGAAATGTCAGCTTAGTAAGTGGAAGTTGTAATCTTGCAAAAGGTCCTAATTCAGAACTTCGCAAAGGTCCTCTAAGAGGATTAGCCCAAGGTTCAATTTATTCTCAAAGAAATTGTAGTAATACTGAAAGTCGCGGAAAATGAAATATGTGTAGCTGTTTCTTCTAGTCAACTCAGATTCAAATGTTTAATAATTTTTAATGCTTTTAAGTTATTCTGTTGTTTAAAATTTTTGTTAAATTTTATTGTTTTTTTTTAATGTTGTTTTTTTGTTATTCATATAAGAATTTGTGTGCAATAAGTTGAATATTAAGTTTTAAAATGTCATACAGTAACTAGTACTTTGGTTAGTTTAGTAAGTATTTCTTTTTGTTATTAAATGATTACGTTTTCTCTAACTAATCACGGAAGCGTAAAAATTATCATTTGGTACGTGATTAACATTATTAGGTAAACTTTAGTAAAGTGCAACAGTATTATAAATATTAACTTTTAAGTATTTTGTAATAAGTTTTCGAGAGATTTTGAAGCACTTTGATAATCAAAGAAAGTACAATTAACTATTTTATAACAAAAATAAATAAAATTAAAAACACGTATTTGGTTTATAATGAGTATAAATGAAAAGTTTCAGAATAATTATATAAAATAGCATTAAGTTTTATGAAAAAATATAATAAAAACAATTTCACTGTATTATCTGAGAGCTTCAAGATCTTTTTAATTTCACGGAAGAATTTATCTTTTACTTCCGAAAATGTTAAGGCGATCAATACTTACCTATCTTATTTTTTTAAATAATAAATTAAAGTTAATAAGTCTGGATTTTTAACTTTCAACTAAATAGCTTCCAAATAATATTTCATGAAAAAGGTTTATTACTTTGATTTAGATTTAGAAATATGTTAGGTTTAATAACATAACATGAATTATAAAATTCGATCTGTATTTAATTTTTGTACAGAATGATTTTTTACAAGCATAGTTAGAATGATAAATGAGTATTATCGTCAATTAATAGTACTACCTATTACCAATTATCATTGGTATTTTATTTAATTAATTTTAATAAACGTATTGAAATTAATATATTTAAAAAGTATTATTTTAAATATTTTTAAATACTCGGGAGAGTGAAGTAAGTGAAATGTCTTTGTCCTCATTGTAATAAATTGTTAAATAGTGTGTTCTTGAACTAGACAATGATGTAAGTGGCAAACGATGTGCAATAGTTAGGTAAATAGTAATTTTTTGCCAATTTAATTATCTAAATAGCTTATCTGTTTCTCGATGTAAAAAAAATGCACTTCTTATATCTCGCAACTCGATGCTAACTCGCAAATGACATTTCCTTTCTATTTTAAAAATTAAATAGAAGTAAACAGTAGGAACATGTATAAGATCAATGACAAGATATAGTTTTAGACACAGCATTGAAGTAATCACAAACAGTATTAAGCGGGTATATAAAGTACTATTAATAATGATAATCAGTGGCCAATTTATGCTTCTTTTAGACTACATAATAAATGTGCGTTCATGTGTAGAGAAAATTGAAGTTTATTGCGCACGTTAAATGAAAGCGAATCAAAGTCATTTTTGTAAGTGAATACTAAAGTCAGTCTACAAGTACTTATTGAAGTATGGATATGTGTAAACATTTTCGTGCAAAGTTTTCCAGCAAATATTAGGTATTAAAAATATTGCATTTTGAACATTATTGTCATAGAAAATTTATTAGTGAATTCCATTAAGAAAAAGAAATTTAAATTTGTTTTAAATTACATTAAATTTTTTAATTAGTTTTAAAATTAGTTTTTATATAAATTGCTAATTATTTTCAATTTATCTTTTATCTTATGTAATTAGTAACATTGTTACTTATTATTAAGGACGAAGTTTATTGTTTTTGCTGGAATGCATTACACGGAATTATTACTGAATTGAATTTTGAATGAATGAATACGTAATTTTTTAAAACTCAAAAATGTTTGCTTCCTTTTAAAAATAAGAGAATTTATAAATCGTTGTAACAATCATTTTTATAAACTAAATTATTACAAAATTTGTCATAAACTTTTAAAATTCTTATTAAAATTGCATACAATAATGAATTTAATTTTTCATTGTTTAAATGCATTCTTTAAATGAATGTTTTTTCATTAACGAAATTGAGTACAAAAATTATGCATACAAATTTTATAAATAATATATTAATTATATGCAAAAGTTTTATTAAAAAAGTGCCTCAAACGCCCAAATAATGTATGGAAAACATTTTGTCTATTAAACAAACTTGTTTGGAACATTGTTATGAAGAATATTTATTGAAACTATAAATGTTAGTATAAATACTGAATTGTTAACAAATACAGTTGGATATGTAAAATAATCGTGATACATCTTTTTGTTTACTTCTTAAAAAATGACTCATTGTAAATGTAGCCAAAATTAATAAGAACAAATCAAAATTTGTAACTATTCAAGTAAAAAGGGAGCAAATTTTTTCGAGTTTCTAAAAAAAGTTGAAATGATGTAAAACGGTATGCAAAAACAGAGTAACTGTTTAGCGGAGTCAGGAGCGCTCTTGCACGTCTTTTAGAAGGTGTATACCGTTAAAAACGTCCGCATATTATACATACTTTAAGACTTTTTTCACTTGTACAGATAATAAATGAAAAAAAAAAAGATCGAGCTCGTTGAAAAAAATTAAATCGTACTTGTGCAAAATAAAGTCTCACTAAACCAGATAATTAAAAGAAGAATTTTTAATGTTTTTATAACTTTTCTAAATTACTTTATTCTTTTTTGTAAGATTCATTACAGTTTTGAAAAAGAAAAAAATGCAAAGAAGCTAGAAATAGTTTCTTGATTAATTATAAAAAAGTATTTTTAATTATACATAATGAAAATACTCAACAACTTTTTGTATGTTGTTTTTATCGAAGTTATAAGAAGTATAAAGAGGACTTTAATTATTTACAAAATAAATAATTAAAAAAATCAAATGACATCATTTTTCAAAGAGATGAAAAAAGGTCTGAATTTTCCTTATTTTACAAAAACATAAAAAAAGTAAAGCTAAACTTTTACTTGCACATTTGATGCAAAAATATTTTCGTATAGCTTCATCCAAAATAATCCTGCCTTTAATGTAAACGTAAAATATGTGAATACAGAATTAATAACAGATAGGCTGTGGCTGACAAGATAGTTGAGAGCTATTTTTATAGCTTTTTAACTCTCAAAGTAACTAGGGTGAATAAAAAAAATATATTTTGACTACGTTTTAAACTAAAGACTCGAAAATGTAAGTGGTTTATAGCGTCCACAGAAAATCGTCCGATATGAATATCGTATCGAGAAAATTGTAAGTAAGGAATTTAAGACGTAATTTAAATCTGCAAGGTAGAAATTATTCTTTAATGCAATTTAGCAATTCACAAGTGGTATTAAAACAAATACATTTTTTTAGAAAGATCTTATAAAACAACTTTCTTGTAATCATTTTATTAGAAGAATCGAATCTATGTATTGTTTACAACATGTCTATTTGAACAAAACAAATTTTTTTTTTAAATTAGAAAGAAACTTCTTTTTTCATTTTCAGAATAATATTAATTTTTGAAACTTGCAATTGCTACTTTATTGCTATTAGGGGTGTTATGGCAAAATAATTTAAGCACTGTCACTAATCTACCCAGTTGTCTATTTACAGATCTGATTAATACCATTAATAATGATGTACTTAGACAAATGACTTATCTAGGCAGAACAATGTACATTCCATTATTGTAAAAGTAAACTATTTTTAGTAAGCAATGCTGATGCAGAAGTAATAAAGAATATTCAGACAAATACTAGTTTAGAAAAATTCTATTATAGTTATTGACGATATCGCTTTAACTTTGTAGAATTCACATCAGATACTTAAACGAAAAAAAAAAGTATGATTTAAAAAAATCGCATTTCATCTTGAAAATCTTTCAACTGTTCCACATTTCGTAGCAATAAACATAACATTAATTAATGAAAAGTCTAAAAACTGTGTATGAATATCAATTAAAAGGCTCTGTATCTTATTGTATCTACACATATCTGTGCAATAAATTTATCCTTCATAAAATTGTCATTTGCTTAATTTGTTTAAACCTCTGTCTCAATAAAAAAAAAAATAAGCTGATCATACTGCTGAAATTTTGTTATTTTTTGTTTTGTCTTTAAGTAATTACGAACTATTTATAAAAAAATTCAAGTGGAATAATTGCATCTATTTTTAAGTAAAAATAAATTTATTTCTTAATCCAGTAAGATTTACAGATATTTAAATTAAAGTAAAAAATCTATGACCTATTTTTTAACACAAGAAATATAATAATGCTTATTATACTTCATCTTCATTTAAAAGCATATTGGGAATGCCATTACTGATAGGAAATTTTCTTCCAGATTCTGGACATAATAAATCACCATTAATGATTTCAATTTCCAATAAAGCATGATGAAGTTTCCTAAGAAATTCTTCATTTTTCTCATAATCTTCAACTACTTCTGAAGGTAAATCACTTGCATGTCCAATCTATTAAATACATTACAATTAAATATTAAAAATTCGAATTAATCATAAAGTATAAAATTTATTACATAGTGGAATTGTTACTTACGCTTTCTGCTGCTTTATACAAAGCTGAATAATCTAGTTTAGGTACAATCTTAGCAATAAATTCTAAATTAAAATCCACTTCTTTTACTTTTACGTCCTTAGCCTATAAAAAATATTTATAATTATTAATATGGTTGAAAATGTAATATTAAAATTCAAAAATATAATATTAAAATTAAATATGTTTTCTCTAATCGAATGATTTATAAGTAACATATATTTTTATGCATAATATAAATATTAAAATGTTTTACAAACAAGTTCTAAAGGCTAAAACAAACTACAAAAAAAAAAGCTCATACCTCAATACCCAGGGGGTATCCAACTGTAACTCCCTTAAGACATTTGGAAGTCAACATGTTGTGTGTTAACAACTTCATTTTCGTCTAAATTTTTTTATTTACAATTTTACAAATATTTATAGTAATGACTTGGTAAAAACTCTGCAAAGTAAGTAAAAGCACTTTTCCAGAACTGTTTCAACAATATACCTGCTACAAATTTTTAAATAATATATTTTCTGTAATTCTTTATCTTGAACAATTAACGATATTAGATTATTTATATTGCAAATTATATTTTAAATATAATTCTATACAGTTTGAGTGCAAAATGCAAAAAATAATACCAACAAAAGTAAGGTTAGGTAATGTGCGCATGCACGCGGGTCAATTCGTGAAATCGAATCGAATATTTTGGAAGCCGAAGGAACACAGGAACGTCCTAACCTTACCTTAATTGCTATTATGGTAACTGGCACTTTGCATTGGTTAGTAATACTTTTGAAAATTCTAATTTTTACTATTATTCACAATAAATAAAACTAAGCAAAGTTACAATTTGTTAATAAAATTTTTTTTTACTGTTCAAATTTTTAAAATGGAATATTTATTTTTACAGCAATGACTTTATATGAAAAATTATGAATAAATGTTTTGATATAAAGGATAGTACCTCAACTCCTGAAAGGAAAAAAGAATTCATTCATCGCTGGTTGGAAGAAAATGTTCAATCTAATACTGGTTTTATTGATTCCAATGAACGAACACCTCCAAGTTCTCCAAGTCTTAGACAAAAGACTTTACCAAATGAGCCAGTTTCACCAATATTTAATAGGAAAAACTTAGAACAAGCTTGTTCAAGTTCACCACTATTAGGTAGAAAACGTTTGGCATCATCTCCAATTATTGGTAATCGTAAAAAAATTTTTAGAAAAGTAAGAAAGGTTATTTTAAATAAAACCAAAGAAAAGGATTCAAAAATAGATACATCATTAAAGGGTACTCAGAAATGTGGTATGTTCTTTTTTTAAATGTTTTATGAAACTTTTATTAATTTAGTTACTGCAATTTTTTTATTAGTACATTTTGTTTTAGATGAAAAATGTAATTTTACTCTTTCAGAAACAGTGAAACTTTCAGGGACTCATGAAACAAGTAATACTACTGTAAAAGAATTTAACATAAAAAATGATCCAAAAACTCTAAAAATTGAAGACACTGTGTCAATTATTGAATCTGCTTCTAGTGATGATAAAAGTACTGAAAACACTGAAATAAATGTTCAAGAAGATTATAGTGATAGTGATAAGACAGCTAGTGACCTTATAGAAGAAATAAGTACACAATTAGAATTAGAGTCCCTTAAAATAGAAAGTAAAATAGAACTCTCACAAAAAATATCAAATCCATCATCTGCTTCCTCAAGCTCAAATGATACTCACATATCAGAATTTCCTACTACTCAAGCAAGTTTAAATCAGCAGCCTTCACAAGCAGCCACCTCTACAGATTTTATAGATAGTATTAGTACATTAGAATCTAAAGTAAATTTTAGTAAAACAGCTTGTATTTTACATTATACAAATAACAAACAGAAAAGGAAAAAAAATATTAAGAAGTAAGTATTCTGTTTTGTTTAAAATTAAAAGAATTTATTTATCTCTATAGTTTTCATATAAATTTTTAGGGGAAGTTTATTAGATACATTAAATACACTTATAAATAAAGAAAGATCAAGTGTTAACTTGCTGCGCCATCAATTGAATAAAAATGCTGCTAACATTGCAAATAAGCCATTTATTCTTTTACAAGTAGTTCAACATTTGCCAATGATAAATGACAGTCAAATGTTAAAGTGCATCTTGATTGATGATTCTACAAATCTTTTAAGTAATTTGTTTAAAAGTCAATTTATAACTGTAATGAATCTACCTGAAGTTTCTTGTAAAATTAATGATAGTCAGAAACCAATTTTAAAAGTTTTTGAACCTTGGACAGTTATGGATCCAGATCAACTTTTACGACATATTACACGTTTTATTGCTATTCCTAGTAATGATTTAAAAGGGTTTGATATTTCTAAAAATTATAGCAAAACAGATATGAAAGTAATTTATGAATTCAATTGTCCTTGTATAGAAGAGAAAGAACTTTCAAGT
The DNA here is from genome assembly GCA_900474385.1 of Ormyrus pomaceus. Taxonomy (NCBI): domain Eukaryota; kingdom Metazoa; phylum Arthropoda; class Insecta; order Hymenoptera; family Ormyridae; genus Ormyrus; species Ormyrus pomaceus. The sequence goes on from UCOM01001801.1 coordinate 21,956, forward strand.
AGATGTAAAGACAAAGATTGTGATACTAAATATAATATAGCTAACATTATCTTTAATAGCTAAGATTATATATTTATATGTAAATAAAATATTATTTGTTATACAAGTGTTGTACACTTTGATTTGAAGTTTATGGATTAAAAAAAATACAAAAGGTTTATATTGTTAATATATTCAATGCATTTTCATTATACCAAATTATATCATCTATTAATTAGTTAAAATTTTTAATTTTTAATTTTTAAAAAAACTATATTTTGAATTATAAGCGGTAAAAATAATACAACGCAACGCCGTCTAGCAGGATTATAAGCAGATTTCTCTTTTATCGACGAGCAAGCTGCGATGATGACAAAGGATGAAAGGACAGAAATAAGTGCTATATATATTTTGAATAAAGTGTAAACTGCGTGATAAATTGACGAGTATGACTCACAGAAAGTCATAGTGCACTTTGTATTTGAAATATTTGTACATAAATTTTATTGTGTTAAAGAAATGCCCTGTTATCTATTTTAATCGTCATACTAAATATCTTTATAAATTGAGAATACTTGACAACTAGTATAAATATGTAAGTTAAATATCATTTATAGAATTACTAATAGCTTACTATATATTATTAATTTTCTTTGAAAATAAATTTTTATAAACTATCCAATATTTATTGAATAATATTGAATCAGGTAATTGATAGAAGTGTAGAAACATAACCTATTTTTTAATTATACTGTTACTTTTTAATTGTTGCAGACAATGTCAGTCACTCAAGATCGTCCAGAACTCTACGAAGAGGTAAAATTGTACAAAAATGCAAGAGAACGTGAAAAGTATGACAACCAAGCAGACTTGTATGCTGTTGTAAATACTTTACAACATTTAGAAAAAGCTTACATCAGAGATTGCGTTACTCCAAAAGAATACACAGCAGCGTGTAGCAAATTATTAGTTCAGTACAGAGCTGCTTTTAAACAGGTTAGAACTTAAATTAATAGAATAACAGTCTTTTCAGACATATCATTTCACAAATTTGTTAAAGTTTTTAATTAAAACAATGTCTTTATTTAGGTTCAGAGTGATCAATTTCCTACAATTGATGCATTTGCAAGGGCATTCCGACTTGATTGTCCAGCAGCTCTTGAAAGAATTAAAGAAGATAGACCAATTACGATCAAAGATGATAAAGGCAATACATCTAAATGCATTGCTGATATTGTTTCACTTTTTATAACTATAATGGATAAATTACGCTTAGAAATAAAAGCAATGGATCAACTTCATCCAGATCTTAGAGATTTGATGGATACTATGAATAGACTCAGTATACTGCCCAGTGATTTTGATGGAAAACAAAAGGTGGCTGAGTGGCTACAAACCTTAAATAATATGTCAGCTTCAGATGAACTTTCAGATACTCAAGTTAGACAACTGATATTTGATCTTGAAACATCTTACAATGCTTTTAACAAAGTTCTTCACAACTCGTAGTTTGTGAAGTACCAACTGAAACATATACTCCATAAAGCCACAAAGTTTTCTTCTATTTCATGTTTTATATAAACAAATGAATATTAAAATATGGAAAATATTCTTCTGCTAACTCTAATAGAAGATTATCTTTTATTGATGTATTAAATAAAATTTTATTTCATACTTTATTATTACACAGTAAGCTACTGAATACTTTCCTTTCAACAGAAAAATATTGTAAAATAAAAAGTTTTATATTAAATAATATTTTTGTCTATTGTGTAAATTAGTACGAGCACTTGTTAAATAAATTATAAGCTTGAAAATTAATACTTTTAATTATTTCTTTTAATTTTTATTGCTTTAATTTTATTTTATTTTAGAAAAACCTTATCTTAAAAAATTGAAGGACTTTTAAAGATTTAAAAAAATGGTGTCATTCTTATAAAAACGTAAAAGTCGCGTGATTGACCGTAATTCTGCTCAATTTAGGTCAGAAAACAGAATTTGAAATAAAAAAAAAAAGAAAAGAACGTATGTATCTTCTTGTTTGAGATTGTGCTAGATAATTAAAAATGTTTTGCTTTATCTTTAATTATAAAATATAAATATAAATAATTCAAAATAAATCTTTGAATTATTTTACTTAGATCGGGTTTAATTTTTTAAGTTAAAATAATTTTCAAAAGTAATAACTTGCGATAAAATTATTCTTAAGAACTTGCAGAAAGTATATTAATTGAAAATAAGTCGAAATAATAAAACAAAGGAGTTTGATTTTAGAACAATTTGAATCATTTCAATATCATTGAATGATAATAAAAAACAGCATATTATAATCATTTCGTGGATCGATAGTCTTAATTTAAATCTTTAATAAATCGCAAACTCCTCCGCTTCCCTCCTCGCAAAAAAAACTTCCCTTTTCTAAAATTATCCACGAAACCGTCTCGCGAAGAGCACGTAAATGCAAACCGTTACCTTCACTAAAAACTCAGCAGAAGCGCGAATTAGCATGATTACAAAGTCTAGAGTTTAACGATTGCCATAATAATTTTCGACCAGAACTTCAAATAGGAGCAGCGCTACTCTGCAATTAGTATTTCCTTTAGTCTTGGAGTTCCACATTTTTTTTTCTCGAAACGACTCAGTTAATTTAATCTGCTTGATGAGTTCGCGTGCTTGTAACAAGTGCAACTGGGTAACGAGCAATATAGAAGGAACAATCGTAATTAAGAAATTTAACACCATCGCTGTCAACAGACAGCTTTATCTCTTAAAATGTTTCTAAAGCGCTCGTTCTTGATTTGTTATTCTTTACGAATAATTTTGACATAAATGTTACTTAGAATTTTTATTTATTAAACTGATACTTTAATTTCAAGTTCATGAAAATTTAAAAATGTGAATAAAATTTGCAAGTAACAATTTAATTAGCTTAACGAACTGCGATTTTTTTCAATGATCAATGCTTGAATCGGTAACTGTTTAAACCTTTCTTTAACCATTCAACAATTAATATACAAGCATCTTTAACAATTAACAAACATTATATTCCTCGCAGCATTCGCATTACAAATAATTAGACTTCCACATCCAGACCCGTCCGAACCTCATCCGTCACGTCCAGCAGTAAAAATAGGGCCTGGCAAAGCAAGAATAAACAAACCCGAAAATCCGGCAAAACGCCGTGATAATGAAGTTTGCACGATCAAAGCCCTCGCGTGCAGCAGCAGCTTCCAAAGCAGCGGCGTCACGTGAGCGCTCTCTCGGCTCCTGGAAATTTAATTTTAAAATCAGTCCCCCAGCCCTGTGTCGGCGCACATCCGCAAAGCGCGCGCCGTGCACAGACCTCCCATTCATCCGAAAAACTCTCTCCGCCCGTCTGTGTCTCTCTCTCTCTCTCTCTCTCTCTCTCCGAATACGAGCTCTCGGGCGATCCTTCGTCGTCCTGTCAAAACAGCGAACGCGGGCCCTCGCCGCGGAGGAGCGCGGAGACGCAGCAGCAGGCCAGGGAAGAAGCAGTGCAGCGGAGAGGTTCTGGGTAATTGTTCGGCATTCGGCGTGTGTCGCGATCGCGAATATTTATAGACGGCTGGCGGTGGCGGCGCGCACGTAGCGCGATCCCTCAGTTGGCGCGCGGCGGAGTGGCTGCTCGCATCTCGGCGCGCGGCGCGGCATCATGAGGCGATGGACGCATCGGCGCTCGAGCGGAGGGCCCCAAGAGCGAGGATGATGGTCGGCGTCCTGCTCCTCGTCGCCTCCGTCCTCGCCCTTGCCGAGTGCAGCCGTCCCAAGTTCCCAAGAGCGGTGAGTATCGCCTTTTCCCTCCTTTCTGTCTTTTTTTTTTCGTTTGTTTTGTTTTCTTTTTTAGTTTACTTTCCAGAAGAGCTTCTTTACGTAATTTAAGGCTTGAGCGTGCGTATGCGGTGGAGGACTTTTGCTCGAGTTGCTCGCTTTGGGGTATTGTTGCGAGTCGGATGCGACACGGAGCTTCGAATTCCGAGACTGAAGCGTGTGCTCGCTTAGGCATTCCCCCCTCTCGGGAGCACTCCCTTTTCTTCGGCTCTGCCGCCGTACTTCCTTCCTTCATCGCCAGCGGCCCAAATCTTAATTGAATTTTGAGCCGTGCACAAAGAGCCTCTCGTTTCGGTGGGATCGATTGCTTTTGTTGGGCCTTTTTCAATTTGGCCTCTTTGAACGCGGAGATGTAAAGGAGTTTCTTCCGCCGTGTGTGTTTATCTTAACTCTGGTTTCTATCTTGGAAGTCGAATCTAAAACGCGCTCGGTGTCCAATTATTAGATGACAATCGAAGGCCAAGGTCCGCGAGAATTGATTTTCCAACGGAAGAAAACGCCGATTCGTTTTTGTTTCGTAAAAAGCAAGTGGTTCATTATTTAAACGCGTTAAAAATTGAAGGTCTGAAATTCTTTTTTTTTCGAACCAAGCAATAACCGATTTTTCGTTCCTCTTTGTTTCGAACACTTTTAAAATTTTTATTTAAGAGTTCTTATTTCACGAAAAATCATTTCTCTTTTAATTTCTAATAATTTCAATTTCTCTTTCCATCTCGCAATTTTAATTAAACGATTTGAAATTTAAGTAGGAACGCGGGAGGTTAATACATCAGGAAATCTTAGTATTCGGAGCACAGTATTTTAAGTGGTCCATATAATTTGGAGCCGCCTATTCAAAAGCAGCGAGCATAATATAACATTTGACACAATTTCATATTCGCGTGTGCTTTTAACTTCAAAGTAATGAGAGAAGTGCGTTTTAAAATAAGTGTTTAACGAAGCTAAATTGCACGTACGGCAAACAATGCGTATAAAAGCCCCTTTTATTACTTTTAACTTTAACCAAAGTTATTTTCGCTTCGCGACCCGAATCAGAAAATATTGCAGAATCGCGCTAAAAAAAAAAAAAAAAATTTAATAAAGCAAAATTTTTTCAAGATGGACGATTTCTTTTTTTTTTAAAGTTAACCATTTCAGATTATTACGCGGCTAAATGAGCTTCGTGTAGTTACTTAACGTTTGATTAACTTATCATTAACACGTCTTAAAGATGTTTATATGCGCTCGGTAAACTGGTTACTGAGTTTATTCTGTCAATTAAAGATTACCTCGAGTATTACCTAATGTTTGTCCTAAGATACATTTACTATTGTACTTTCTTACGTTCAAGAGAAGCCAATTTAATTATTGCAATTGTTTTAAAGCGGTTATTTTATCAATAAATTTAAGTTACAATTTCCAAAAATAAGTTTTTCAGTAAAATGATTCAATGTCTGTTTACACTCGATCGATTCGTTTTATCGATGTTAATGTTTACATCCGGACAACAAGCAAATATTTGAAATTTGCGCGCGCTCAAAATAACTCCCTCTTCGATTCTATACGAGGTTCGCTAAAATTCTGAAAATCTTGCACGCGCGCCGCAGCCGCCATCAATTCAGCTATTTTCCCTTTTTCAGGTAGTTTTATTACCTGGCAAATGGATTCTCTATGTGATTAATGTTTCATTTACATACTTTTTCAAGCATGACGTTATTGGCAGATATTCCACGCGCAATTGCGCGACAAATAATGACGTCCGAGATTTGCCAAAAAAATAGTTTTTTTCTTTGTTACAAGACTAAAAATATAATATACCTTAAGAAATTGCAAGCAACTCCAATTTCGAGCGTATCTTGTAAATTTTCTCTAAAAATTGCAAATCTCGGAATAAACGGTGTCGTCTCAGATTAAAAAGCGCTTACACGAGCATTAATGTATTGAGAAAATGCACGCTTTGCATTAGTGGATCGTAAGACGCAAATTAATTAGCAATTATCCTCCTTTTTCTATTTGTAGAATCCCGATAAAGAACTAGTTCTGGGGCAAAAAGTGCCGCAAGAGCCCACGAAGCATCAGAAGCAAAGCGCGCATAACAATTTGTTAAAAAACGGTAAGCATCTACTTTATAGTTATCGCGTGTGTTTGTAAACAGCCTGAATACGAAAAAAAAGACGTAATTAATTAGGCTCGGCAGTTGCAGTGAAGTTAAAAAAAATACTTTGAATTCTCCTATTGTACGTTTTGCGCGTAAAATTAGAAAAGATCGATGATGTAGATTTTCGAATGAAAAAATTAAAAATAGATTTTTTCGTGAATAATTTGCATTTAATTAAAAGTCGTTTAAAACTTTGTTTTTAAAATGCAGCGTCGCGCGCAATTTCAAACCTGCAACGTTTATAATACAACCTACGCATTGCCCGCTTTTCAGATTCATCATCGCTACCTGAATTCACCAGCTGGAGCGACTGGTCGGTTTGCGACAGATACTGCTCCCAAAATCGGATCAAGAAGTGTCGCATGAAAAAGAAATGCGGCAAGACAATCGTACGAGTGAGTAATCAAAATCAAGAGCGAGTCACTCGTTGCACAAATTCTAACGAAACTGCAATCGCTTTTAGGAAGAAAGAGTCTGCACTCACGAAGGCGCAGGACGATCGCGGCTGAGGTGCAAATTGCATCAGCAAAGAGCCGCGCGGCGGAAAGGTCGACTCTTCAGGGTTGTTCAGGTTGATATTTTTTCGAAAATGTTGCCGTGATAATTTTGCAGGAAAGCTAATAACGACTGGATGTTGTGTGCTTATGTAGATACCCGAGGAGGCGAAACCCCGTCATGGAAAGAACAAGGAGGAAAAGGATGAGTGGTTCACTGGCCATTACGGGAAATGGAGCAAGTGGTCTTCTTGTACGAGATCGTGCACGACGCAGCGTCACAGGTTGGTGTCGTTAACTTTTGCGTTTTTGTGCGGTTGTTATTTTAATGCGATAATTCGAATAATTGGCTTCTTTTATTTAACAGATGGTGCAGAATACAAGGTCTTTGTTGGAAAGACGTCATTCGTCAAAGTGCCTATTGTTACGTCGAAGGAAGCTACTGTCAAAGGTGGATTCGACGGAAACTTCGCGATAATGAAGATTTTAGTAGTAGTAAGTTTTCAAAATTGTTGTAAAAATTTTAAAGGCAATTTTTTATTTTATTTGAGTAAATTTCACACGTTGAAATTGACTTGTGATAAAATTAAAGAATTGATAAACTTTTAAATGCGTAGGTTGCTTAAAAGTTTTTATTTATATCTAGATTTAATAGTAGATAAGTATGACCTCAATATAAACGGTATTGAGAACTCAACGGCCAATGAAGACGACAATTGGAAATGTGGAGTAGCAAAGAAGAGTTCAAGACTGTCTTATTTTATGAGAATTATCGGTGGTCGTCCAGCCACTCCCGGAAATTGGCCCTGGCAAGTTGCCGTTTTAAATAGATATGGTGTAAGTAAATAAAATTTTGTCAGCATTCGTCGAAATTGATAGATAAGTTATCATGATTTTTATTGCTCAGATAGTCGAGCAATTGATAAAAAATTATAAAAACTTGGTGATATATTGTAAAACGATAATCGGATTTACTTACATAATGTTAGTTACAAATTTTCTTTTAAATAATACTAGAAAAGAAGATTTTACAATTTTCAGACACTAGCTATTTAAAAAACTTAAAATGTTTTTTTTTTATTTTCTAATCTGTAATACAATATATCAATATCATAACTACTTTAACAGTAAACAATTTTAAAGCTAAAATCGGATAATGAAATGTTAATATTTCATCAGAGTCCGACATTTTTAAATTAAATGCATATATTGAAGACAAAATTAAATGGTAAATTCTTTTCAGGAAGCTTTTTGTGGCGGCACTTTAGTTTCTCCACGTTGGGTACTTACGGCTGCTCATTGCGTTCGAAAAAGGCTTTCCGTTCGTATCGGTGAATATAATCTTTTAATTAAGGAAGGTTCGGAGCTTGAGTTGAGGGTTAGTACATCAACTTTATAAAATGCAAATGTGTGCAAGCGTAAATATAAGTAAATATTATAAATTATTTGTTTGTGTTTAACAGGTAGATCATTCAATAACTCATCCGAAGTATAATGCTCATACAGTTGATAATGATATTGCTTTGTTACGACTACCTATTACTTTGACCCCTTCAAATTCAAGAGGGATAGCTTGTTTGCCTGCACCTTGGCAAGAATTACCTTCTGATCAGTTGTGTACTATTATTGGATGGGGTAAGGCTAATGCTTCCCATGAATTTGGAACAGATGTTCTTCATGAAGCAAGGGTGTGTATATTAATAATTCTGATTCTTGAAAGTTTTTGTTATTCATTCAAAAACGTAAAATTAATACTTTGACTGTAATTTAATAAAAAATGATTTGTAATAAAATACTATTTTAATTACAGATACCGATAGTTTCTGACGATATGTGCCGAAGAGTCTATGTTGATTACAAAATTACTAACAATATGTTTTGCGCCGGCTACCGTCGAGGCAGAATGGACTCGTGCGCTGGAGACAGCGGAGGCCCATTGCTATGTAGGGATCCTAAAAAAAGTGACCACCCTTGGACAATTTTTGGAATTACTAGTTTTGGTGAAGGCTGTGGAAAACGTGGAAAATACGGAATTTACGCACGTTTATCTAATTACGTCCATTGGATAGCTAAAGTTATTAAGCAAACGGATGCTTATACAGTTTAAATCTTTTTTAAGGAACTTTGAATTTGTTTGATAATTATTTCAGTAGATAGAATATTCAACGAGATGTTGATACTTTATAAATATTAATTTATTTATTAAGAATAAATAGTTTTTAATATTATCAAGAATAGCTTAGTCTAGTTAGAATTCGAAAATTGCTTTGTGAATAATTTTTGTGAATTTTAATGATCTGTGCTGGACCAATTAACATATGAAGCCAAAATAATAGAAATCTTCCTAACATGTACAAGGAACTTGAATGTCAACTATTTTTTGTATGCAATTTTTCAGAAATATAATAACTTCAAAAATAATCAATGGAGGTGTTCTTATTTCCACTAAATAGATGTTTTTTTTTTAATATTAAGTCTTTTAATTATTTCATTAAGAATATCATTTACATTTACGTAAAACTTATAGTTAAGTGTAACAATATGAGGGTAAAAAATTAATTAAACAAATTTTACTTGAAAAACCTTTGAATGTAAAAAAAAATCTGTTTCGTCGATATTGTGCTGTAAGCTGCTGCCATCTACATGAGATGATATAAACTTTATAACGGGTTTTTAACTCGTTCATTATAAGAAGTTGATCCAACTATATTAGAGCTTAAATCAATTGTCGAAAATAACGAAGAAATGATATGAATACAGTCAACACGTCCATTTTTAGGCTCCAATAAGGCCTTCATGCGTAACATTTATAAATCTTTTGAAATATTCTTTTCAATTAAATTTGCACTTTGAAAAGTCCATTTCCGGATGCTGCTCCATGAATCTAAAAGTAGAAAAACAAATTTTAGAGAATATTTTAATTTGCGTTTTGTTAGGAAATTAAAAATGTTCAATTAATATAAATGAATTCTAAGAATTTAAACAATCATTTACTTTTTAATGACGTCCTGCTTTTTCTGCTCGTCAGATGTTGGTAAACCAAGCTCTTTTTGACGTTGATCGTACATCATTTTTTCGACGAGTCCTCGCGTTTCACCATCCAGATCGGAGAGTTTGCTCGGTTCTGGATTAACTTTTTTCGTACTGATTTCAGGATCACTTGTTACGACATGAGCCCACCATTGCATTTTGTTCACCTGCAATAGTTCATCAATTGCTTTAAATAAAATTCTTGCAAAATTTATAAATATAGTACACAAGGGGCTTGAATATTGTGTAAAACACAGATTAATCTAGAAAGTTCTTGTTTTAAATTATTTTAAAATTCATAGAAATATTTAAAAAAATAAATTTAGTATAGATTCAATAAGTAAATTTAAATATATGTTAAAATAAATGTTAATGAAATAATTGTTTACCTTCTCCAAGTTAATTAGCAATACTTTTCCATCCTCAATGACCCAAGTAGACTCCTCGAGTTTAACTTCGGACGGGAATTCACCGTCTATGATGGGAGGTTGACCTTTCACACCACATTTCAAATGTTTCTTGGTAATTGAAACTTGAACGTCTTTTGGTCTGACGGTGAAGTTCACCTTCAGTGGTACTCTAAGCTGTAAACAAAATCATACATTATTCAAATGACCATTGAAAAATTGTAATTATTCATATTACGCGCAAAGTAATCTTTCATTATAAGAATCCCAGCGGGCGTTCCAGCATTGTTTGCAATAAATTTCTGCGTATAAAAATACGTTTATTAAGGTATCTACATCCTCTTTGAAAGCAAATTCGATAGGATCGCTTTCGCTTTTAATTGGTTACTTTTAGCCGGCTTTTAATCAGCGGTGCATAATAAAGGAAAGGTGCAGCTGCGAATACAAGTGGATTTGAGCGAGGTGACCGCAATCGATTGCTTTGCGCTCCAATTCTCATTGACCTCCGTTCATTTGAGCCACGTGAATAGTTATTAGGTATAGTTGCTTATAAAAACAGCACAGGATGTAAATTAAGACAAGAGATCCTTTTGTTTCTCATCTTTCCAACTCGATCCTCAGTTTACTCGTGCACCGAGTTAATCAGTTCTTTGACTTTTTTTTCAGCTATACGGCACAAAGTTTATTTTTAGTTTCGAGCAGAGGATGCATCTTCTTTCCATCAGAGAATTTACTTCCTTTAAATTTAGTATTGCTTTTTAGCTTTTTTAATTTATGAAATATACTTAATCTGACTCAGGCCTAAGGATTTTATTTACACTACCAAACTGGAAAAGACTATTCAGACTGGCAAGAATCTATTTAGAAAAATGTTCTTCCAAAAGCGATCATTGAAAACTTGAAAAAAAAACCTCCTACAATCGCTCCGTTTTGCGAAAAAACCTACAAATTATATACTTCCCAAGTAATCCCTCGGAAAAGCAAACAAACCGCGGCGTTTTCTCGAAAAAAAAAGAAAAAAAAAACAAAAAAATTTCGCAACTCCGATTGTTCGGGTTTTGTTCGTCGACCCTCGGCGAAACACCTCGCCGGCATACAAAGCCGCGTGTCCGCGCGGCGTCGGCGCGTGCCCTCATAGATGAAGAGAGACCATGTGGAAGGCACCGGTGCGTGGAAACGGATCATGGCTACATCGCTTAATGGTCTTTCTCTCTTCCTCCGCATTACCTTTTGCCTGATATCTATCGGCCGCCCCCGTTTATCAGCTGGACTCTCGAGGCTATTTTTGGCCGGCTCGCGGGTTTAGCGAACCGTGGATCTTTTGGTGCGGTTGTTTTTTTTGCCGGTGGGGCAATATGGGTCTTAATTGGGTGGATTTTGAGTATTTTTTAGGCGTTAAGATTTTACGGCCGGTCTCTTGGATCGGCGATAAGAATCGTTTTGAACAGTTGGAATTTAAATATTGAGCAAGACTATACCATAGTAATTTTTACGAAAATTGGTTTAATTTTAAAGAAATCGTCACCATTTCGCGCGTTGCAACGAGAGAAAATTTTATCTTTTAACTGCTTTGGACTTTGAAAAGTTTCCAATTTCAAGAATTTTTTTATTATTCCACAATATTTTTCAAACTCGAGAATGTCGAAAACTCGCTTCCAATTATTATAAAAAAAAGGTGTCTAACACGGCTGACAATTAGCGTACTGTTTCATTTTCTACCACTCGAACTTTTGCCACTCACCGAGTGCCCCAATCGCTAACGAAAAACCGCAACTTTATCCAGAAGCCTATTATTAACCGCGGACTCATCCTCCGAAGGATGCTTTATCATCCAATCACAAAGTCTCCGGACAATCGGCCGAGAGCGCCGCGCGGGAGACGGGCGGCGATCCGAATTCCCGGAATGCCAGACGTCACGTAATGACCCGCAGGACGATCCGAAAATCGCAATCGATTACGCGTCTCATGAGCAATACCACGTGAGTCACGCACTCTCTTTCTCTCGGCGGCGCGGCTTCGTGCTCGCTCTCACGTCAAAAAGGTCCTCTCTCTCCCACCACCCCGCGTACGTTTCCGCTGCCGAGAGAGGACGGACCCCGTCCGAATGTAATCTCGCCGCGCGGCGGACGGTTGCATTAGCGGAGATTTTTTTGCGCGAATTCGGAGTGACTTGCACTCTTCGGGGCACAATGCGGCGGGGTTAACTGTAAAGTTTGGCTGTTTCGCGATCGAGCTGGATGGTGTATTGGAAGCGAGGAATGCGGCCGGAAAAATGTCGCACTGTTACGCTTTTTTGGGCAAGAGGGACAGTTTTGAATTTCTGGGATAGAAAGGAGAAATTATTGGAGAGCGTAAAATGAAGCGTAAAATGAAGTTTAAATTAATTTTATGTAAAAATTTCTAGATTCAATTTCAAAGTTCCAGATAAATATCGTGCTGGCCAGAAAATGTTGCATATTATTTTATTAAATTAAAAGTATTTATACAATAAGTAATTAGTTTTATAATAGTTTATTTAGTTTAGTTTGTACACAGATAAAGCGCGGAATACGATTACGGAATACTCTGAAGGAAGCGCTCTATATTAAAAATTTTCTATACAAATTATCATAATTTTATTCTAAACGTATTTCGCCTCACAAAATTCTAAAACCTTCCCCTCTATCTTACTTTTATCGAGCGTTTGACCCGACACTCTATCAAACGAAAAGCCCCTCAATTAATTCAATCCTTCTCCCAGCTCATCCGCGCTTAATCAACTCGCGAACCTTCCCGAAATCCGTCCGTTCCCCGCCGAAAAATTCTCACTTCCACCGCGGCAATTATCTTCCGCCGAAAAAATAAATCACCTCGCCCGAAACCGAGCGCGCCTCGCTTTCCCTGCTTCTCACCTCTCTCGGCAAGGGCGGCAATTAATACAACGAGCGAGAGAGAGAGAGAAAAAAAAAGACGTGCCGGCTCTCGCGCGCGCGCTCGCTCGGCCACCTCTCTCTCTCGGGCTTTCGTCAATTTCAGGAATTTCGGGAGGTTTCGCGCGAAGCGCCGCGCGCGCACAGCGCATATAGCCGCGAAGAAGTCAGGTCAAAGAACGACCTTGCTTCCTGGCCGCCCCGCTCCCCCCCCCCCCCTCCTTCAG
>UCOM01001802.1:0-34873 GCA_900474385.1 Ormyrus pomaceus
TAATGATCAAAGGCCCAATAACCTCTCTCTCCCATAAGAGCCCGTGTATAAAATCATGATTTTAACATCGATTATCTTCAAAACTACATTGTCAATCGCTCTAAAAATTTTACAGTAATCGTGTTATGTATATATTATTAGGTTGAAATAGTTTTCAGAAATTTCTAACCATTTTGATTTCGGTATCGAACCTCCTTAACAACCATTTTGCATAAAAATATTTCAATATATATTTTAATCCTGGAACAGTACTTTATGCTATAAATGCAAAGACGGTGTTTATAGCAGGAATCGGGTTTCAAAGACGTGTGCGAGAATCATCTGTGCGCATCTGCTGCCATACATGTAGCCCTAGTTTTTTTTCTAAACATGTAAAAAGTTCCATTTATTTTTTTTTTTTTCCAAGTGGTATTTAAATAATTGGTCACGTGATAAATATGGGGTCATGTGATCGGAAGTAAAACTAGGACCGGAAGGAGATCTGACAAAAAAGAAGATCTAAGGATCTAAGGAAAAGAAAAAGAAAAACTATTTCGGAGCTGAAAGCAGCCGTAAAATGTTGTAGTTGCAAAATCTTTAAATATGATACATCTATTGGAATGAAACTTTTGATTTTTTGTTTGTTGTTATAATGAAATAGCTATTAATTAAGCTATATTTATACTAGAGCATGATAAAAAAAAGAGGAAATTAAAAATTACGCACACGTACTGTATAAAGGTAAGGTAAGCGATCGCCCCTCAGTAGCATTCCTACTTGCCAGCAGGGCGCTCACGCGCCCTTTGATAACTTGATTTAAAGTTAAGAAACCTTTATTTACCGTCTTGCGAGACTTTTCAGGATATATACATCGTAACTTTGCACCATCATCTGCTATATCGCTTGAATGTATTCGACGACCGTTAACCTCAGGAACTGCACTACCGACAGAGTAGTGGCCGGTCGGCGCGGAATAATGAAAAAAGATGACGCATCCAGCAGCGATTCACAAGTCTACCACCAGCCAGCGAGGGTATAGTAGCGCGACAAGTGCACACGTACCCACGCACACAGACTCGCTCGCGGCGCAGCAGCAGCAGCAGCCGCCGCCGCGCGCTCGGGAGGAAGAGAAAATTCCTCAGACGGTGAATGGGTCATGGCAAGTGATGGCGTATGTTAATGTCGCCGAGTGGAAAACGAATCAAGTGTGCGAGTGGCTGAAAGGTGCGATATTTAACCTCTAATTCGAGCAGCTCAGTGCGACAGGAGTGTCAAAGTGTACTCAAAAACGCGAGAGTTATTGTGCGCGTTCGCGAAATTCCTCTACCGTGGGAAAATCCTTGGGCTTTCCTCCGATGTTCCTCCTCTCTCTCTCTCTCGTTCTGACGTAGCGCCTGCCATGTACATTATACTTATACCTGTATGCATTAGCGACAAGTGAAAAGAGCGAGAGAGAAGGAGCGAGAGTTGCGTGCGCGCACGCTCTCAATTATCGCGCATTCATTAAAAACGGCGAGGGAGCGCCATTCATGAAAAACGAACGCGCCACACGCACGCAAACACAAGTGTGCGCCCGTCTGCTCTTTGTCAATTGGGATTTTCACCGTACGAAACGCGACGACGCTTCCTCTGTATGAATGTATTTTTAGAGATACTTTTGAGTACTCCTCTCTCCTCTCATCCCGCCGTCCTTGTTCGCGATATGCGATGATGCGTCAACAAGAGCGGCGAGCGAACATCAGAGAGGAGCCGCCGCTGCCGTCGCCGTAGAAAAGCACTTTGTGTAGAATCTTCTTTCATTTTTTTCTGCGCTCCGAAACTCGTGGGATCCACAAGTATACGTGCTGGGAATGAGGGACGGAGCGCAAAGCAGAACACATCCTGATCGGACGTGTCGCAGACTCGTTGCGACGTGTTTTGCGAACGAGGGGGAGGCAGAGGACAAGGAAATAAATTCGCTCTCTCTTGCTGTGCAGCGCAAACAAGAAAGAGAGAAGGGAAAGCCGAAGGCGATGGGCCACGGAGAGTTAATTTATCCGAGGGTTCTCACGTATACTCTTGCGTGCGTGCACTCGCTGATCTCTCTCTCTCTCTCTCTCTCTCTTTTGTGTCTTCGCTCACTGCTTGAAGCTGCAAGCATCTCTGCTTCGTTCTCCGTCTGACTGTTCATTGAACGCTGCGTGCTTCTGTTTTTTCTCTCTTATTGACGCTGGCTATGGAACGTCGTAATGAATTTTAATTTGTTGACCCTTACAGAGCGCCGGTTTTATGAGCGCATTCATATTTCGCTCGCGTCCATGCTCCCTCCCGGTTTGTTGACTCTTAATAATTCGCTTGACACATGTAAGAAAATACGCGAGCGCAATTCCGACGGCGCGATGATTTATTTTAGTATCAATTTGGTTTATTCTTTGATAAAAACTGACTTGTTTCATTCTTTTTCCTGAAGTTTCTCCTGTACCAAGTGTCCTTTGATAATAAAACGTTCACTTAATATTGATGTTTTATTGCTTACAGACACTTACAACTTGTTTTGCTCTATAGATTGCTGTCCATTTAACTTTCATTCTACTCGCTACCTCAATACGTCATAAGTTTTTCTGAGTTTAAAATCATTTAATATTTAAAATATATCTCAATGTTATTTTATTTAATTTTGCAAAAAATTAATAAAACAAGTTTTACAGATATTTTTGTTTAATCTTTATATAAAATAAAAATTATATTAAAATATTATTATTATTATTATTACTTATACATTTCTAATTCTTTAATGACTTATGATAAAGATTATATTTAAGATTTAAAAAATCATTTTCATTTTTAGTACAAGCTTCATGTGTTAGAAAAATTGTGTTTTATTTATAGCTAATAACATTATGCAGCAATCAATACACCAATCAGCCTTGTGATGTAGTCAATTTTTTAATAATTTTAAGATCATTTTTAATTAATTAATTTATCTACTTATTGAAATCAGTATAAATTTTTGACACTAATTTTTTTTCTACTAAATTATTATTTAAATAAATAATTTATATGAGAAATAAATTTTCATTAAATATAAAATCTTTATTTGTAGTTAAAATGAATTTTAAAAAATTTCTTTAAATAATTCATTTAACATTCACCTTATTAGTCTTCATAAAAAATTTTATTACTCATATTTATAATAGTAATGAAATTTGTTTTTTATTACAGGACTAGACAATTCAGTTCTTCCTTATGTTCATAGTTTTATGAACCACAATGTCAATGGTCAGCAATTACTGAATCTTCGTCCAGAAGACTTAGAGCACCTTGGTGTCTCTAAATTAGGGCATCAGGAAATTATACTTGAAGCAGTTGAATACCTTAGGAACTTCCACTATGAACTCGATAGAGAGAACCTCCAAATGCTGGCTATGCGTTTGTCATGCCAAGCACACAGCTTGCATAATGAACTATCACGACAAACAGACTCCAAACCTGTCACAACCCAAACACTATCCGACGTAGTATCGATAATAACGGCGGTAAAGCCGTTAGTTCGATGGCTTGATCGTCCACCATTTAGTGGACAACTAGATTATAATGATAAGAAGACAGAATTGCTCAGGTTATCTTTAGAGATGGCCACATGTGCACAAAGAGACAGATTTGCAGAGAAGCCGATAGAGGAAATTAGAACTACTTGTGGGCAGATGGCTAAATTAGCAGATTATATTATTCAGGATGTTGCTGACCCTATGATACTACAACCATCCAGTTTAGATTTGGCAACTTTAAAAAAAAGACCTGGTGATGACTTGGTAAAAAAACATTTCTTATGCATATGTTTTGTCTATTCTCAGTTCAGTCAATGCTTAAGTTTATTAGCTTAAACATTTGTTAAATAACATATTATAAACGTCCAAACATTTGCAATGTACACCTAAGTAGTTCATAAAGAAACAAAAGTGTAATTACTGATAAAAGCTAAAGAACAAAAACAATAAAGTTTATAAATACACATACTAATAAATAAATGTCATCATTAAATAAGTTGTAAAATGATTAAAAATTCCATTTTTTATTACAAACTAAATTAAAGTTTTGAACTACATAAAGTTTTTACTAATAATTAAAGTTTTAAAAACTCGTGAAACAAATATTTTATGAAACAAAACGTTCATTTATCTACAAAACTGAAAAGTTTTTAAAAGCGTAGTTTTGTAGACTACAGAAGATAAAGTGTCTTCTCTCTCAAGAGTCATTTCATTGCAACAGACTTTCCAGAGCTCCCACTTCCTCTTGTGATAATAAATGAGATAGTGGATGCTGACTAAATGATACGCATTTCGTCACTTTGTTTCTTTGGTTTAAGAATGTAAAATACAAAGTAAAATTTTCTGATGAAATTGGCTTATTTTTAGGGTTTTTGCATTCTTCCATCGTTTCATGGTGCTCACCAAATCGCAGAAATTAAATTCGGATCAGCTGCTCATCAATGCGGAAAAATGGAAGAAGGGGATGAAATTGTTCAGGTAAAATATCTGTTAAATACAATTTTAATTTAAAAAATTAATAAATTTCCTACTTCGTTTTACTGCTTAACAAATCATTATATTATTAAAATGTTTCAAAAAAGATTAACAATTAATTTAATTTATCTTACCAATTTTAAAGCAATTATTCATAAACCTTGAAAAATGTTTTGTCATATGATCTATTCCATGAATGACAAATGCCATGACTCACCTTTTCAGGTTAATTATCAGACTGTAGTAGGCTGGGAGCGAAAGAACGTATTAGAGCTGTTCCGTGAGAGTCCTGCGGAGATTTTACTAACGCTGAAGCGAAGACCACGGCACACAAAAGTTTATGGTCAAATATACATCAAACCATACAGATTACCTAGTAATAAAAAGACACCTTATACAACGAGATGGCAGAACAATTTACCTTCTCCAAGGCCAGAACTTCTCACGATTCCTGACTTTACGATGCCATTACCGAGGTGAGTCAGTTTCTTTTTATTTATTTCTAAAACTTATTTTTATGAATGAAATATTTATTAATTTTACTTGATTTCCACGAGTTTATATATTTTGCTTTCTTAATTCACCTTTAATTATAATAAAAATTCTTAAAATGTACAGTAGCAGTCTAAACACACCGTTATCTAAATTCGTAGTTAATCAAAGTTCCGTTTGATATGAATTCTAAAAAATAATTAATCTATTGAAATACAGTAAGAATTCTACATGAATAATTTCAATTTTTTAAAAAAGAAAGAAATAAAAGATTAAATAAAACTTTATATATTTTAGGCATGCCCCAAAAGTTCCCACGCCAGAGCCAGCTTCAATCCTCGACACGGTCTCGATGCTTGACACAATGACAACAGACGACAGCAGTTCAGATAGTGAGATCGAACCACCATCCTCTGTGCGGCTTTATTCGACTAAACCACGCAATCCCGTTCAGAGACGTGCGACCATAACTGGTGCTTCCCCAACTGCTAAGCACAGCATTGACATCGAACAATTCTGGCGAGAACTCAAGCAAGAACACAGCTTAACGACCTTCCAATTGCGCGACAAAGCCGCTTCTTGCGCTCACGGCTTAGACAGCGTTCAAAGTACGCCAAGCTTGAGGCCCCAGACTTGTCTTGGAATCGAACAAAGAGCAAATAAAAGAGGAGCCACGGGTATCGGTGAAAGCAGAAGAGTGCAATTTCAGGACAGCTGTGGAGTCGAACGGCAAATGCACGATAATAAGAAGGATCAAATTTCGCTGCATACCGGTAATGATAGCAATGTGAGGCAGGGCAACACTACCGATGTAGGTGAGTCATTAACTAAGAATGCAAGTCTTCTTTTGTATTTTCTAGTAAAAAGAGATATGTACGTATCTCGGTAAAAAAAAATCAAAAATATTCATTTTTTTTTTAATGTAGGTAGTACAAATTCCCAATCACAAGTGCTAAATAAAGCTTTTAGCAGTATCGAAAGCAATAACAAAAGTGATAATACTGTGCCTTTGGAAGAAATCCAGCAGCAAAGTAACTCTAGTTTTATAAACGACAATAAAGACCCTCCAATGGTTCCAACGCGTGGATCGACTAATAAAGAACGTGGTAGGCTCGATAAAAGCCACAGCACACCTGCATATGATCTCACGGAGTCGGACGACGATTTCATCGAGAAAAAATTTGAAGCTGCTCTTGATGAACATCTTAAACAGCAGCAACTACAGCGGAAAGCAAAAAACGCTGGCATTGATACAACAAATAATTTAAATAAGACTGATTCGCGTCTCTTTGATTCTACAGAGGATCTGGAGGAGCCCGAGAAAAAGATAACGCCAAAATGTCTAAATAACGACCAAGGAATTAACAGTTCAGCAATTATAGGAAATGTGGCTAGAAAAATTATAGATATCGAAAAAAATCTTCACAATAGAAGGTAATATATCTTTGAAGCTAGAATCGTAACCAATATTTAGTTCCGTTCTCTTTTATAATGAATCAAATAATTTTTATCTTTTATTGTTTAATAAAAATAAAAAGTTATTTTCTTTTATAGCGTCGAGAATATCTCGGAAAAAGTTCCCTGCAAATCGTCTGTAATTTCTGAGAGTACAAAGACTAACATTCATATCAAGATCAATGACGTGGATGTCAGTGATAATTTAGATGAACTTGAAATAGATTCAGGAAATATAACGACAGATCTTGATACCGATGAAGAAAGTAACTTACTTAATGAAGAAAAATTTGATTTAAAACATGTATCTAAATCTGCAATTACTAATGAAAGCAATACCAGTACAGAGTCAAGCAGAGAGAGTAGTGAGGATAAATCTGAGTCGATAAGTAGTTATATTGAAGGAGGTACAACAAGTGGTGTAAGCGAAAGTGATACAAAAGTAGTGATTGAAACAATTGATCATTCACCTCCAAAAAATGCAATATTAAATAGCAATGAAAATTATTTTACTGATAACTATGGTATTACTCAAAAAGAAAGCCCTGAAAAAATTAATGGTTATCACGATAATCAGCAAGATAGAATGATTGAAGCTCTTTCGCCAAATATTCAATTACATAAAAATGCACTCGTCGAAAATATTAGTGTGAAATATCCAACAACACCAGTTAGCAATCAAACTCTTCAATCAATCTGTCCAGAAGCACGAAAACGAGAAATTCCTGCAAAGCCCGAAGTAAAACCAAGGTTAACACCTCCGGAACCGCCTCCGAGAAAATATTACACAAAACCAGCTCCACTTAACTTCAACGTAAATCAACAAATCCAGCAACCAGTCAGTAATAGTCCTCGAGATCATCCAGTTCCGCTACAGGTAAGAAAATTTAAAGGCAAATAGATAAAGAAATCAATATTTTCATATTAATTAAGCGACTAATAATACTTTTATTAAATTATTTGCAGGAAAGGCCAAAAGTTCCAGAAAGACCCAGTGTTAGACGAGACTTAAAGAAAATCGATGTACCTCCAGAAGTTTATCCCAGAGATGAAAAGACTCTAACAGATAATAGGCGAAAAAGCGAACGCTTTGAGACATATTCAGATTTTGTCGAGCGTTCAAGAGATTTTATCGATGAACCAAGTACACCAGTACAAGAAATAAAACCATCTACATCTCTTGTTGATCCCTACGGTTACACTCAAATCCCGGAACCCGATCAAAGAGAAGACTCTTTTACTCCAACATCTAGCAATAATAGTTCTTTATCCGAGCAACAATCGTACAAACATGAGTACTGTTCACAAAATCTAGATACTCTTGATGGGTCATGTTTCTCGCGACAAGGACAACATAGCAATACTTCGACACCAGAGCATAAGCCAAGAACCTTAGAAAAGGATAAATCGCACGAAAAGGGTATGGTAAATAGGGCAATGATGGTTGCAAGAAGTATGGGTTTACATGGAAATTCGATCAAAACCAGTAGCAGCCCGAGAAGTGCTAGAAAACGGAATACTATTTTAGCCAGTAAGTATAATTTTACTTTACTTACATAACAATTTATTTTTTATTTTCAGAAAAACCTGTTTAATTAACTTTTACTAATGCATAAAAATTGCCGTAGAACGAAGAAATGTTGGAGTGAAAGATATTACACCTGGCGAACTGGAAGGTTGGCTGACTTATAGAAGTAGAGGTGCAGGTGGAGCATGGGCAAGAGCATGGTTTATATTGAAAGGTGCATCTTTATACAGGTCAGTATTTAAAAAAAATTATTTAAATTTAAAAATTAATTTTAAGACCACGTTTTTTTTTTAAATTAGTCTAGTACACTATCCATAAATTTTGTATGAAATAAATATTAATTATGCACATAATTAATTATAGATAATATTTCTCTACTTTAGATTCATATCCTCCAAATTATATTAAAAAAATTTATTTATTTATTCACAGATTTAAAACACAAGACAGTACTAAAGCTGACTGTCTGATCGCTTTATCGGGATTTACAGCTTCACAAGCAGCAGAAGTGAAATCCCGAAAATATGCTTTCAAAGTTTACTATACGGGTACCGTGTTTTATTTTGCTGCTGATACCGAAGATACGCTCGCGTTGTGGTTGGACGCCATAAATAGAGCGACTTTAGGAGCCGATAGAACTAGCGGCTTGTTCAGTGAAACAGACGAAAGCGACGGAGAGAATAAGAGCAAAGTAACAAAACCTGGATCGGAATCGAAACCATTAGCAGAAAAAACATTTGGATCTCTTAAGAAACTTGGTAAAAAGGATTCTAGTATGAAAGATCATGAGATGGGCGGAGCAAGTTTAGATAGAAAATATTTGAAATTTTTGGGATCTAGAACTCAAAATGTTCCCGTTCCTACTGCTCAATTTAGAAGTTACAGAAGAGTTGTGCCATCATCAACACCAACTAGGTTTGTAAAAAAACTGATAAATATTTAATTTAAATTAAAATATTTAATAATTTTGCAGAAAACTAGAAAAAATGAGTTCTCCAGATTTGCAAGTAACAATTGCAGGAAGTACATTTTATGGCTTAAACACATCACACAGTGCAACGGATGTACTGAGTTCCTCTCAAGATATGGGCGACTATCGGCGAACTACTGATAAGTAAGAGGCTTTAAATGTTTATAAAGTGTTTGCTAAGATAATACATTTTTTAATTTAATTTAATTTTTAATTTTACTTTTCTCAATTTTGTCATAGATCCAGAAGCAATCGCAATCATCAACGTCCAGACGAATTACCAGGTTTTATAACCCTAGAAGGATTTATGCTTTCGCGTCAAGAAGAGGAATGCCAACGCAATGCTAATAACAATATGGCTCGATTCACTCCTTTGAATAATGATCATGTACACTTCCAACATAGAAACATTGCTGATAGCAATTCCATTAACAACATTGTTCACAATAACGGCATAATCTACGGTTCGCCTAGAAATGGCGATGATCCTCTACCGCCAACTCCTCCTTCATTAAATAATCCACGAAGCGAAGTTTATTCTTCAAATCATTCATTTGACAGTGAAGCAAGTAGTAGTAGCAGTAGGAACGATTCGGTGAAGCAGAAAATTCAAAAGAAGTCCTGGGAACCTAGTTGTTTACAAAAGAAGAAATCATCAACTAATAATAATTATGAAAGTCACCAGCCCTATTCTCCAAATCCAGCTAGTAGAGAATTACCACAAAGTCAAAGTAACGCAATAAACGATAATCCAATTGGATTTTCAACTTTAGATTACGGCGAAAGACTAAAACCTCAACCTTGGCCACGACCAATAGAAAGCAATGACAATGCAGACTTTCAACATGTTACAAGGAGGATACTGAGAACTGATGGTAATTTAAATTTTTACTATCAATTTATTTTTATGCAAAAATAAATAGCGGAAATTATGAGACCGTAACCTTTCTACACCGAATTGTTCTACACGCGCGTACTACACACACTTAAAAATAATTTTTCTATTCAAAAAGTGTGTGTAGTACGCTGCGTGTAGAACAATTCGGTGTAGAAAGGTTACGGTCTCGTTTTTCCGTCGGGTGTGGAATAAACAATTTTTCCCAACTCAGGCATGAAATGACCCTCATTTCACGCTAGAAAGTAGCTTAGAAAATCGAGCATTTCTAACGTTTGACAAAATTGTTTGTTCAAGAGGGGAATAATGACTTTTTTCTGAAAAAAATATAAAATATTGAACATATCAAACAAAACATAACATATCATTGTTATATGGATATATAATCAATATATACTAAGCGCTAAAGTTGACTTTGCTGAAAAGAAACAGTTTTGCGCAATCTTTTCAATCATCGATCAACGATCTTGATCAAAAGCATAACATTACGCTGCTTCAAGTTTGCGACCACAAGATGTCATTGGTTGTACCGAAAATCGGTAACCGCTAGCCGAGACACTTGAAACCGTGAAAACAGAATCTTTTTCAAGTCAAATAAAGTATTTAATCTAGCATTTAATCTTTTTCAAGTAAAGCATTCAAATCCTCCAAAAATGCGAGATTAGAGATTAATAAATCAATGTAAATGAAAAACTAGTCTAATGCCTAAAAATAGACCTTATGTATTTTATGCAATACTTTTGTAAAATCAAAACGTTCAAGCACGTATATTCAGAAACAAATTTGGCTAGAAATCACGCATTTACAAGTGCAATTCGGTTACAGGATCATCCAATTTGTTGAATCGATGCGTGAAAAATTTACGGCTTCGATGTACAAGCGATAAAATTACGAAAATCGGATTTGTTATCGAAAGCTACAGTCGTAAGCTTAAACGTTTGTTTTTACTTCCGGATTAAACTACTCTGGAAATTTTTTATTGTTTGTGATTTTACAGTGCTTTTGAAAAATAAATTAATTTACGAATATTTCCAAGTACTTTTTATTTACATTTTATTAAACAAAATCAAGATGATTTAGTTTTTTTAACTAATATGAATTTTTCATTACTATTCAAAAGCAGGCATTATGCCCATACCTTACAAAGGTATTTCCAGTTAAAAAGAGGAAAGGTCACTGACTCTCAAAAAATGGTTTCATCAAAAACACCCGCGGCGCGAAGCAATAAAATCTGAATTTTGAGTATAAAAAATCTGCGTAGTTTTAGAAAAAAAAGCATCCGCGCACCTGAAAAAGGGTTCGTCGAAATGCTTTCCCAACTAAAAAAAATCAATAATTCTGCTGCATGCACTAACTTTATGAGAAAAAGTAGGAAAACGCTTGCAGTTGAAAGTGAAACGAATGTGCCGACTCTTTTTATATTTCCTCGCACTCAAAATAAACTGCAACAGAGTGCGTATTTCGTAAATTCAAAAAAATCAAAGATTAAAATATTTTTAGCAAGTATTTTATACAAATAATTAATGATTGAATAAATAATTAATTGTTCACATAAATTTTTGATAGTATCGCGAACGCAGTCGCTCGGTGTCCCCCCACGCTTCGTATAACATAGTTAGTTTAATAAAAGATATTTCAATTTAAAGTCGAATTGTTCCCAAAACGGGAATTAATTAATTTAATTATTTTATCGTTCAACAGCGTATTAATAACCTGCAATTAAATTTTTCAATTAGCCAACAAATCGAATAACACGTTTATCATTTCACTTACACAACATTTCATTTACACCCTCGTATAAAAAGCATTCATTTCCCGTTTGCGGTTATTTAAAAATTTTATAACCCCTTTACAAGGGAAAGCGTTTTTCGTGCTGTAACCGGATGATTGAATCGTCAATAAAAAATTTTCAATCAATCTCTAACTCGCCCCTCGAAAAATCCCGTTTAAAATTTAGGTCCATGAATTTCTGTAATGAATACGAGGCGCGTTTGTCAAAAGAATTTAATAAATCGAATTTAACAGCCGGCGGCTAATAAAGCACAGGAAGAACTTTGACCGTCGATATCTGAAAAGCGGCGCATCTTAGAGAGAGAGTAAGAGAAGAGGCTTGTAACCGTAAAATTTTACGACGAATCCGACGGAGAGAGCCGGTCATTACCTTTTGGCTCTCTTATTTTTTCGAGGAATTGCGGTTTCGAGTACGTAACGTCTGGAATTTATCGAAATTCTCGCTGGAATGACTTCTATACAATTTTTTAACGCTTCCACTTTTTTGACAAAAGAATTATGGGCTTACTTTTATGGGTATGGCCGTGTTTTATACACTTCCGTAACGGAAAACTTATGTTTTTATTTTTTGTAAGCGCCTGACAGTAGTATAGCAGTGTTTATTTTTTAAGAGGGCTTTTTGTATCGTCGAGTTTGGTTTGCCATAAAAAAAAAAAAATTCACGAAAAAAGTTGAGAATTTAAAAAAAGTTTCAACTTTTAAACCCAACGAAAGCATGTAAGCCCTGCTGTTATCCGCGAGCTTATAATCCACAATATCTTCACTCGAGTGGATTCGCAAAACCCGGCAATGGAATTCGTTAAGGGTCCGAAAATCGTGTTTGCGCGCGAGGAATTGTTCGCCAACGGGGGTAAACAAATGAAAATCGTCGGCTAATTCGATTCTCGCGTCAAATCGAATGAACGACGGTGCATCGCGCGCACCGCAATTAGATCTCGAATCGGGCAGTTCCGCAAATTGCGCGTCTTTCTTTTTTTCGGCGCGTCTGTTCTGCTCCGCGCTTTATGGAGATTCCGCTGTTTGAGTTCGAAATTTTATCGGCAGTGTTTAAGCGGCCGAGTGTGGAAAAGGGATTAGCGAAAGGAGTTGCGAGGGACTGATTAAATTACGACTGAATACTCGATGGCAGTAATTTTGATTGTGCAAAATTGAATTATACCTGAC
Source organism: Ormyrus pomaceus (assembly GCA_900474385.1). Taxonomy (NCBI): domain Eukaryota; kingdom Metazoa; phylum Arthropoda; class Insecta; order Hymenoptera; family Ormyridae; genus Ormyrus; species Ormyrus pomaceus. Next base: position 12,777 of record UCOM01001802.1, read on the forward strand.
TTCTGCGCTGTCCTTTATTGCCTTTACCGCGGCGAGGAAGTTCATTTTTTTCAGAAAGTTATATATTTAAATCGAGAGAAACGCGGCGAGAAAATTTTTACGATAATTGTTAGAAATCTGAATAATTAATAATTACATTCTCGTAATTTGTATTTATTAAAAATTTAAAGTTTGGACACAATTGAGTCGACGGCGCCGTAAATCGTGGTTATCGGTTTCGAGAGTGCACATAAATCAATTTCGTACGCGCTAACAAGCAATTAAAATCTAAATAATTGACCCGGTCACGCATCGAAGTATTGTCACCGTATAATTCGACATTTATTTATGGTCACCAATGCCTGAGATAATCTAGAAACAATGACTCCATCTGCAGGCTCGGCGTTTTTAAATTTCCATCAAATTGCTTAATATTCAAACAATGGGTAATAATTGAAACAAAAGCTAATAAATTCTTTTGCAACTCTTTGAATTAAACTTTAAATAAGTACCTTATACAATTAATTCTAAAAAGAGAACTAATATAATAGTTGAAAGATTACGTGATGAAAAAACAGTAAAAATTATGTGATTTTCAATTAAAGAGATGCCGACATAATAGGAGTTTCAAAAGTTTTAAAATCTAATTCTATAATATTTTAATACTTCGCTCCTATTAATATCTTTGATTTTATTTTTTCCTGTAAAAAGGTAACTAAAAAGAGAAATTTTGAGAAAATTTAAAATAAAACTAAACAATTATTTAGAAAGCTTTAATGTCTGTATAATTAGGCATAAATGTTAATTGCAAATGTTAATTGCGCTTATTCCTATTTATATTTTTTGAGTTATTTTATCGTTGTTACCGTATCTATATATCTCTGCGTTAGTTAATTCAACTGTAGCCATCTAATCTATTCGAGTCACCGGGGCCTATTGATTTTTGATTATGTTAACTTCAGATATTAAGAAGATGAAGGGTGAAAAAATCTAGTCTGGAATTAAGTAAGTTTTATTTTAATTTTATTTTTATACTTATATTTTTATTTTTTTATTTTATTTTTTTTTTTATGTTCTGTTATATCTAGTTTGTTAAGCCATAATCATCTTTTTTTTTATTGTGTTGCGCTGCGACGACGGGAATCTGACCCGTGTACGACTAATGTAACTTGGCTGGGCTATTCAGGACCTCGAGTCCTTACTCCTTAATAAATTTATCTATCTATCTATCTATCTATCATAAATGATAATGTACGCGCTCAGATCCACTGAATGAAAATGTATTTATATCTTTATTGAATTTTCCAAAACGGTTGCACTTTATTATATTATTGCTTTAGATATATAAATGAAAAATCTTTTAATTTTTAATGATTTATTTATGTATATTTTTAAAAAAATTTTAATACTTTCTTGGAATAAAGAAACAAAATCGTTGCACAAATAGATGCTACAAAAGAGCATAATAGTTATATTTCAATAAACCCTTCTTTAATCTTTTAAACGCGTAGAAAACAATATAAATTTCGAAGCAATATGTGGAAGTCGATTTGTAGGATATGTTGCAATTAAAAGAAGCGACATTTCTGACTTCGAAACAATCCAGCAACAATGCTTGAAATTGTAGAAGCAAACTTACTATAAGTTACAGTAGCTGTCACTTCAGACGTATACTATAGCAAGGGATCTTCTCCCGAACTTGTAGTTTCTCTATCGGGACGTAAAGCCGCAGCGTCGAAACCTCAATCAATGTTCCTCCAATTAATGCTACACCTGCAATCATAATTGCCTCGATCCGTAGATTTTGAACAGTTGACATTTTGAAGGTTGATACTGAACCAATTGAAATTTTCATGTCTTGAAAATTAAAGATGCTGCAATTATTCAAAATCTAAAATAATAGTATACTTAAAAATAAAACTAGATTTAATAGAATCTATTTTTAATTGAATAATATATATAACGTAATCTTCACTTATTTTCAAGTAAAATGTTAGTCAATGTTATGTTCGTTGCATATTAAATTAATAATAAAATGACTGAAAAGAATGAACTGTGCAGAAAACGATGAATAAGTGCTAAAGTAACCTTTAATTTCTCGTCTGGTGCTATTACTGATATTTTTAAAGTACCGATTAAAAATATACGTATCTCAATGATTGATTTATGAATTTTTAAAGTTTAAAATTGATTCCGAGGAGCAATAACCACATTGGCTTATGCAAGCATAGTTCCAGTACGTCTCATTAAAGTGAAAATTAATTGAGGTTTCCGCTTTGAAGTAACAGCAGCAGTCCCGCAAAACTAACGAAGTTATATCGTGAGCTGCACTCGAGCCTTTAATAAACTACCGCATTTACATCTATATAAGAATCTTTGAAACTCAAAGGACTGGCAATCCAATTTAGCGGGAAGCCGCGCGCCGACAATCCTTTTTTTATTTAGCGAGCCTTCGAACTTCATTTTCCTTGAAATTTTTCATTTAAATTCGCTTCCTTTTCGATCGTAACTCGAAGCTCTAATACGCTCCGCGGCGGCGAATGTAAAAAAAAAAGGAAGAAGAAGGCTTTGTTTCGAGATTCATTTTTTTTCGCGGGAGGCGTTGAATAATCGCTCTCGCTTTTTTTCTCTCCTTTCCTGCAGGCCACTTTGTCTTGTTCGCGCACCGCGCCGAGATTTCGCGCGCCGATAGCGAGTGCTCGCGCTTTTGACTTACGCAGGTGCACGCAAAACTTTCTCACGGCGACGCGCGTCTTTTGTGAGGCGCAAACAGAACGGAGAAAGAGATAAGAGGTGGGCCGGAACTACGCCAAGGATCGTTGCGCTCTGTACTTTCGGAGGCCTCGATGAATAACTTGTTTCCCTTTTAAATTTTTCTAATTAAACATTCTCGGTTTACTTTCGCTATGTATATATTATAACGGAGTGCAATCAAAGTTAAATGAGCTTTTTTTACTGGTTTATCGTTACGTTACAAGTTAATTTTTTTAAATTAATAATTATCGATTTAACGTGACTGTAATAATTAAGCAAGCAATTAAATTGCGCGAACGGTGTAACTCTTTAAAAATTTGCAATTTAGCCCTAGAATTCAGTTCGAAAAATTGATCGAAGAACGAGCCACGGACTGCTCTTACGGATTTACAAGGCTGATGGTGCACTGCACGAAGAAAACGCGAGAAGCTCTTAGCTTTTTCACGGAAGAAAAAAAACCAGCGCGATAGGAGAATAAGAGGAAAGTACGTGGCCGACGTGTTCGCCCGCGAACCTTCCCCGGGGAGTATGTGCGGCGCGTACTGATTGCGGCAAAATAAAAAGAGCCGACGGAGTTTGGAAAACGAAAAGCCTGGAAGGCCGGAAGGGAAAACAGTGCGTTTTCAGAGAAGCGGCGCGTGCATCGCCATTAAGTGAAATTTATTACGTGCAAGAAGCGCCGCGCTAATTGTATGTATAATTTTCACGCGAGATTTTGAGCCTCTCCTTCTTCGCGATAAAGAAAAACAGTTTTTAAAAATCTGTGACCAATTTATTTTCTCGGCTCGCTTAAAAAAAAAAAATAAAAAAATAATGACGCAACGCGTCGCAGACGTGTCCGCTTGCATGTTCGGAGGAGAGAGAGAGAGAGAGGAAGAGTCGGAAACGCTCTCTGGGATCTTTCCCAGGAAGACGTGCAATTAAGCGAAGGAGGCTAAGGAGAGAAAGAAAGCGATCGCGGAGAGAGCGAGCGGAGGGAGGACGAGACGCTAAGAGACGATAAGAAACGGGAGACTAAATGCGAACAGCGGCGGACAAAGGAAGAAAGTGAGAGGCGGATATGCGCGCGTAACCGTTAGCGTGAGATTATCCGCCGGCGAACTGCATTATGCGCCTCGAAATTGTTTCGATTCGCCGCTCCTGCTTTCGGATGTATATATATATATACTTTGTCTGGAGCATCGCTTTTCGGCGCTGAAAATTCGCGGAAAAAACGTAGATAAAGATTGAAAAATGTATAGAAAAGGGGGGATCAATATAAATTCGCCTCTGTTCAAAGAGCCTTAGCGAGCAATAATCCAACTCGAAATCGATTTAGCATCAGGCCGGTCGGTAAAACAATTGCGCGTCCAATTTCCTTCGGGCGAGAGAGAGAGAGAGAGAGAGCCTGCACAGGAATATACGAAGGCACAATCTCATTCGTTTCCCTTCAGAGAGAACCGGTATATAACAGTATCACTTTGGCCCCCTAAGCGCGAAAATACGCTCGTCGAGGGAGAAAAAGGAAGTCGAGCCAAATAATTCGCTCGACTTGTTTCTCATTACCGCCGCTGGATTGATTAAGGTTCGCGCGCCGACCGTTTTAAACAGTTTAATTTCTGCGCGCGGAAAAGGCGGGAGACGAGGCTGATCTTTCAATAAACTAGCCCGATCCGACTTGTGCCCTCCTCCTCGAAGCCATCGCTCTCGCCCAAACTAGTGGAAAACTCGGGGCCGGGCTCGTTTTTCGCGATTACGCGCGTCTTCCTGCGCGCCAGCAGCCGCTGACGGACGACTTGTATCCTGGGCTGACTGCGCCGGGATATATATTTCTATTACTCTCCCCGCTCTCGCTTATCTCTTATCGCGCCTCGAGTTACGCGCGCCGAGAAGGATTCCTCCTGCGATTTCAGATGAGGCATTTGTTTCCGAGAGCGGCTCGCTCTCTCTCTCTCTCGACGTTTTTCCTTCTTTTCCTTTGCGGTATTAATGGCCCGCCGCTGATAAGGAGGGAGCGGTTTGTGCGGCCGCGCGGTCGGATTGCACTTTTCCGAGGTTTTCGTTCGACTTAATAAAGCGATCAATCTTACTAAACTTGATGAGATTTTTTTTTAACTGCCTTTCGAATTTGAGTTGGAGATTTTGGCGCTTTACAAGTATAGCAGGTAAAAATACTTTCAGTGTAAAAGAGTCTTCGTGGAAAAACTCGCTTTATTTTTTCAACTATATTCTAAAATTTTCATAAACTTCATAAAAAAACATTGCAAGATTATGGAGAAGCAAAAGAAATTCTGTTTGCTGTTCCTAAAAAGATTATAACTAAATGCCCATTTAAAATTCCAAGCAAGGCACTACAACTTATATAATAAGAAATTATCCATTTGTTTCGGAATGACACCTCTTCTGCTAAAGGCCAACTAGGGGAATTAATTTCTCGAGGAACATACCTTTTAAGCTTAACATTCAATAACTCTCGCGTAGGGAAAACTTCTAAAGCTCATCTTTACCAGGCCAAATCGGCTGCTCCTCTATTTTCCCCCTTATTATTGGGCGTCGGACGTAAATTCTATCGTCACTTGCGTCGCTCCTTCGGCAACCAAGCAGAGAGGCAGGTGCGCCATTTTCGCAAGCGCGAACAACCTTTACTTTATTCGCCGGGAGAGCAAAGAGCTTCGGCAAGGAGGCTGCGATTTATTCCGCTGTTTAGCGGAGGCTTTTTTTTTGGAAGATTTTCTTTTGATGACGGGTAATTAGGTTTACTTCGATTTCAAGCTCTGGGGGGTCAAAGTGTTAATAATTTTGAAAAAAGTTAACCAAAAATATTCGTTTTCTTACTCCATAAAATATTGAACAACTTTGTACGTAAAATTCAAAGTGTGATAATTATTATCAATTCAGTATATGTAAATGAGATTAAAATCACGATGCAAATTGTTTAATGAAAAAATACATTGTAATGTTCAAGTAAGATTATTAATAAAAAGTAAAAATACTCCAGTCCACTTTGTTTTGCGAGTTGTCCGCTTTGTTCCCGCGAGTATTTCCAAGCCTTGAAGAGAATTTTCTCGAGGAAAAGAAAAAAAGGACAGTAGTGAAGGGATTCTCGATATGCGAGGAAAGTTTGATATTTTATGTACACGCTGATAATATTGATTCAATTTTCTTCTATTTCAGAAGAGAGAAGATCAGACAGAGGGTGCGGTTGCAGATTTCTCGTGCGATATTCAAATTAACGTGAAAATTACAGTCAAAGTAAGTCAAGATGAATGGGAATGCACTTTGCCTCTGTATACTATACACTATCAAGAGTATAAATAAAGGAATAATCTTATGAAATATGGCAAAATAAAAAATGCCGATTATTTATGAACCTCCTGAATTTTGTTTTTATCTTTTTCGAGTATGAGCTTACTTTAAAAAATAAACTTTGCGAGAGAAACAAATAAGAAGTTTATAAGTTCAGCTTATATATTAAAGATTTTTTATTTTCTTACGCTTAAATTAATACTCGAGCTTAAAATTTGTAATGCAAAAAGAAACTTCGCATAAACTCTTGTTCTCTCACTTCAAAGTTCAAAAAGGTTTCTAAATTCTGCTTCACATACATTACTTCCATATTGCTTTTACTTTCAAGAAAAACATACGACATGATTTTGCAAGAAGTTTCCGTATTTTAAAAGTTTTACCGAGACTTTGTATTTTACCATTTTATCTTAACTCATCAAATTATATAGCTTTGCAAATAATTACGCAAACGATTCAAAATTGAACTAAACATAGTTTTTTTGAGATAATAAAATTCTTTAAAGTTAATTCATTAGAAAAAAGTTCCGAATTTCAAAACGGGGCAAACTCAAATCTGAGCCCGAACCCAGGACCGAAATCTAAAAAAAAAGCCCTGGAAATCGCGCTAAATCTATAATTAGCCCGCAGAATAATCCCCCGGCGTCGCGTGCAATTACGCGGGGCCGTTTTTAATTTTTCACTCCCGCGCGCAGAGAGAGCGAGCCGAAGAAAAAAGGCCAAGAAAAGAGAATCCAGGCCACGATTAACAGTGGAGTTGGTGGTAATTAGGTCTCGAAAAACGACGTGAATACACGCCTTATAGTTCGACTAGAGACGTTTTCTTCCCCCTCGGAGGCATCAAAAGCCCGAGGATTTTCGCGGAAAGAAGGTCAATTTGTCCTTTTTTCCTCTCCGCGGCGCTGCTTCTCGACCTTTTATGTAGAATTTATGAAGCGGCGGCCGGGAAGAAACAGGGGCTAGACGCTGCGTCCTGTCGAGCGGAGCTGCTCCTTTCGGAGATGATGATAAGGCCGACGTTTACTTTTTCCGGGGGAAGATCAGGGAATCCGTTAGTGCGAGATATTGGGAGCTTAATTATTTCAAGTTCTTTCTGAAGATTGGACGAGTCTTTCTCGGAAATATAAGTATAAAGATAGTTACTATTATTTAAAATCATCCTTTACTTTACAGTCACAGTCACACTTTATCAAAACGTGGATTATTTCCTAAACAATTGCCACGAGTCACTACGAAAGTAGTGTAAAATAGGAAGAGATTGAACTGTTTTCTTCATTTGAAACAGTTCAAACTCAGGTTCAAACCATTTGTCTCGTCCATAATCTCGTTGTATTCTCTCATCAACGTATCCATCAAAGCCCTCTTGACCCTGATCTTACTGCTCTTACTCTTGAAATTCGCAAGCACGGACTCGACGAAAATCGCGAAAGCAGTGTCCGACGTTTCCTCCCGATTCTGGACGTATAACCCGTTTTCGACTTGTTGGGATTCCTCTAACCTACGCTTTTTATTAGCCATTAGTGCAGTGTCGTAGCTAAAGTTACCCGATGACTTGATGTGGGGAGGCTCCGTGGCGTAGTACATTTCGCCGTTTTCGATATGTGGCTTCTTCAGCAGAGGCATTGCGCTTTCTTCATCTGAATTTATTAGCGGAACATTAGTATCCTTGCAAGCATCTTTGGACGAGGACGGGGACGAAGCGTAGTTGGATTCCATTTCCCAACCGTACACGGGATGGAGTTTGAGAGAAAACAGTGGTACTCCTTGATCGTCAAAAATAAGATACTTTTGTGATGCATTTAGTTTTTTAAAATCGTAAGTGAACAATAGGGTGGTGAAGTTTTTCTCTGGTTGGAAATCTGCAAATTTCAAACGGTTTAAAAATTTTTATTGTTGTTCTGTTTGACAATAGGACTGAAATTTCGCGTGAAAACCAGAGAATCAGGCTTGTTTACATATCCTACATTTATACGAATTTATAAATTAATTTTGTATACCGGCATATTATTCAATATTCGAATGTAACAAAATCATTTCAAATTGTGTTAAATGAAATTTCCAGTCTTATATATTAATTTATTTTTGCGAACGTATAATTTTTCTAAAGTATTGATTAATATTTTCTAATGACAGATATATTCGCTTATTTTTGTCTTTAGAAGAACAGACTGTCAGCAGTGTCAAAAAACACAAAAATAATTTTAACTTAATTACTACGTCAAGTTTATTAAATATATAAAATTTAAATATAAAAATAAAATATAAAATACAATATATTTAACGAAACTTTAAAATTAGAAGTATTCTACGTAATTCTTTGTAATGAAAGAAGCATGTTTAATAATTTCATAATAAGTAACTTACAAAGAGCAGGGTATAGTTGTTTTCCAATTATTACAATTTTATCAAATTCTTCCAAACACTCATGAGAGTAGCTATTATCTATTAAAACTTCGTCACAGATCCCGCAAATAAGTGAGGATTCGTCTTTGCCTTTATTGCTTTCTTGATTAACTCTCTGTGTACAAACGAAATTTATTGATAAATAAAATTTTTAGTTTTATTGATTCAACTGTACTTACCTGCAACAGATCTGTAAATCTATACTGGACATCCATTTTATCGAATATTTAAAAGCACCATTAAAATTCAAAGAGATTTTGTTCAGATTCACAAATTCAAGCAACAATCTTCGCAAACGATTGAAGTCGCACAAGTGTTCCCTCCTTTGCTTGTCATTCATGGGAATGTATATAAATTTAGGCAATATAATCTCGCAAGAGATTGAAAAGCCGTTAGATAAAAAAAAATGTATATAAATAAAATTTAAAATTAAATCTAATGATCTTATAAACCACCTCTAAGTTCAGTTGATTAGTATTAATATATTTAATAATTTAAAACGCTTCCAAAATTGTAAGGTAGTGGCGCCACCTGTTGAAATTTATTTGAAATTCACATTTTCACGTGCCGCTGGCGCTGGCCGGCTGTCGGTGACAACTGACAAGTGGTCAAACTGCCCGATCAAGTCCAGCAACAATCGGTAATCAGACTGCAAAATCATGGAGCATTCTATATAGTCATAGAATTCGAAGTTTAGCAGTCTACCTTTACTGAGTAACGCTAACCATAAACTAAAACCGCAGTTTTGTTTTGATTGTGAATGAATGGTCTACTTTATCAATCGTGAATGGAACCAAAAATTATTGCAATCAATACTATATGTTTAACAGACACGCATTACAACAAAACCAATATGCATTAAAAGATCTAACTTATTTATAACATTTTTTTTACATTTTTTATTGAGGTAAACATTTTTAATCGCAGTTAAACACACGTGGTTTACAATCTTTTTTTTAAGTTTTGTAATTTGTAAATACATTTATATTTCAGAAAGTCATTTTTAATGTAAATAATTATGGATACAGCAGCTGATTTAACGCATATACTTTCCTTAAAAAGATTGAAGGAGGAAGGAATTTTGGATTTAAAAGAATTAAACCTCTTAGATTTTAGATATGCATCATCTGCTAATGAAGAGGTATGTGTTATGTACAAAGAGTATACAAATAATAATATAAAATAACTTATAATATTCTGTTATTTAGATTCGCCTTCAAACATTAGAATTAATTGTAACATCAAAAAAAAGCACACAATATTTTTCAGATAGAAATCTTTTTTTTATACTACGTTTTTTAAAATTTAATATCGGGGAAAAAATGGAATTTGTTCCTTTAATTAAAAAAGTAAGTAAAGCACTAAATTAAAAACACTTTTTACCTTCATACCTATTTTTCACAAAGAAAATTGTATTTAGGCACTTAAAAGGCTTAATGACAGCTATGCAGTAATTAAGCGACAATTAGAAAAAGAAGACAAATTAAAATGTACACCAACTCTTAGTATTGAATACGATATGCCTAAAAATAAAGCATCAAAGCTTAGATTTTTCTATCAAGAATTTGTTAGGTATTTATTTATCACCTGTTTTACAAATGTGTACCCAGGAGCTGTCAATGTGCGTAGGAAATCTAGTCTACAAATTCTTTGTCTCATTGAAGAACTTTTATGTGAAGATTTAAAAGAAGATTTAAAATGCCATTTGTGGAAAGTTGAACTTTTTGATACTATGCTTGACTGGCTTGTATTAGATACTTACGAAGGAAATAAGGAAATGGCATTTAACTTAATAAAATCATCAAATCTAATAGGAAGCTATTATAAGACTGAACAGAAAGTACTAGAACTTGTAAATACTGCATTACAAATGGGAAATAGTATCAGACCACTTGACAGTATTACTGCAGCATACATGTTAAAAATTAGTATGTTATCGCCACTTATTGATGAAGTCCTGCTTACATTAATTAATGAGGAAAAGATAGACTGTAAAGTAGAAAAAACATCATTTTATATGATTATGTTGTTAAAAAAATGTCTAGAAGTATGTTGTTTAAATTAATATTTTTATTTTTACTTTATACAGTTTTATAATCATAACTATTTCTTTCAGGAACCAGTAGAGTTGGCTGCAAGAAATATAGTAGTAGCTGCAAGCAAACATTCTTTATATGGATATATTTATTGTATACGTAGTATTTTATCAGATCTAAATTTACAGTAAGTCTAATGTTAATTGCCTTACTACATTTTTTATTTTATTTATTAAAAGTTAAACTTCATTTTTGTAGATTCATAAGAGATGAATGCTGGAAAAACATTATCTCAGATCTTATACATATGTGTTTTAAATTAAATACTTCAGTTTCTCAAATCGTAAATAATTCCTCTCCGGAAGGGCATTTGCCAATGGATTTAAACCCTCGGCATTTAGAAGGTATGGTAGAAGATGTAGAAGATGTAATAATAACTCCTCAAATGGTTTTACTTTGCTCTTGGAGAACTGTAAAAGAAATTAGTCTTTTATTTGGACATATAACATGTCATGCATCTATATTTAACGAAGAAACCAATGATGGTTTATTAAAAGAAAAACAATTCAAAGAAATAGGAGATGTTCTTGTTACTTTACTTTTTGAAACAAAACATCGAGGAGCTTTTGAACAAGCACATGTTGGTTTTGGACAACTGTGTAGTCGATTGTGGCACGTAGAGCAGAAATTTTTAAAACAGTTGCCAAAAATGTGGCTGCAACAGTTGATGTTGGCTGTAGGTGGATTGACATCGGAAAATTCCAAACTGTGTGCAACCAGAAGAAGTGCAGGAGTACCATTTATGGTTCAGGTTATACTTTTATATTACCCATTATTTCAGTTTTTAAAAATTCTTTATTACATACTTATGTAAGTTTAAATTTTAGGCATTAGTAACTTCAGAAATTAAGAAACGTTGTGATACACAGTCACTCATATTTCATTCAGTGATGAGGATCTTATTAAAATTATCAAACATAAATGATCGTTTTAGTTTAAATGATGCAGAAAATTTGATATTTAATGAATCTTTATTTAGTGAATATGATAAAGTTCAATACTACAATGATGTAGATAAAAGTTGCATAAAATTAAATGAACTTACAGAAATAAAAACTCATTCGTTAAATATTTTAAGAGCATTATACAGGCATTGTATGCTAGGAGACTTAGTAAAAGATTATATAGCTGAAGGTTTTATAACGGCTTTTAAAAGTTATGATGGAAAATCATGGGCTGTAAGTTAGAATTGTTTTTTTAATTAAATAATTTACGATTAAATAAGATTTAAAATAATTTTTAAAATAATTTGTTGTTCAATAATTCTTTTCCTAGGAAAGGAATGCAGCAACTTTATTATTTAGCTCTCTTGTTGTCAGAGTTTTTGGAGTTCAGAGAACAAAAGATCATATGAATTTGACGCTGCATAATAAAATGACTGGGAGAAACTTTTTTGAAAAGTTTCCAACTTTACTACCATTTTTATTGCAGGAACTGACGATCTTTGTTGATCAAAGTGAGGACCAAATAAAACCCAAGATTCAATCCATACTTTTAATACTTTCTCGTCTTTATCAGAGTGTCACTTCAGAATCTGCAGATGAAGACTGGAAGGTCCTTATTTCAGTCATTTAATTATAAGAACGTGTTTTTACTTTTATTATATAGGTCTATGATTATAATTTCTTTTAGATTAACCAATTCATTCGTTTAGTGTGTAAATGTGGAAAAAGCAGAGTTTATAAAACGCGAGAACTGGCAGCCAGAGCTTTAGTTCCACTTTTAACAGAAGTCAATTTAGTACCAATATCTTGCGATCTTTTAATTTCTGCAGCGACTGGTCAATTGCCTCTTAATTTATTGCACGGTTATACTTTGCAAGTAAGTTTTAATTTGCTTTTCATTATCCAAATGTAAAACTTAATTAATAAATTTTCTTTTAGCTGCTTGAACTTGTGAGGAATCAACGATTTAACAAAGTTCAATTACCGCGAGAGCCGTTTCAAACTTACATTAACTTTTTAAATACAAAGATTTTTCATAATTTAGAAAGCACTAACGACGGCGCAGCTTGTTTTCCGGTTGCCACTGGCGCACTAGAGATTTTTATAGAATTATCAAAAATAGAATTACACAGGTAAATCAATATTTATTGCTTTGAATGATATTTTTATAAAATAATTTAAAAAAGAATTTTTGTTATTCCTCAAACAGTTGGGTTTTCAAGGATTCTTCGTTCTTAAATTTACTTGAAAAAATACAATCACATTTAACGGTAAAAAATTTACTGAAGAAAAGACCCGGTATCGAATTGTACGAATCAACAGCTGCAAATTTGCTATTCATAACTTTAAGGAATGTAAATTTCAACGGACCTCTAGTATATGATGGCAGTACACAATTCTGGAAGAAAATTTTGACTCATAAAAATATCGATGTTTTAAGAATGGCTTGGGCAAAATTTTTTATTGCTGCCCACAAAATGAATACTCCATCGTTGTATGATTTAGGATTTGTGATAGCAGAACTTTTGGCTGTGGATAATCCTATTAGAGATTCTGATTTACAAAACATTGTTTATCAGTTTCTGCATGATACTATCAAACACATGGAAGAAAATCGGGATAATATTCTATACACAGTTAGTGCTTCAAAAGAAGATAAAAAAAAGTCTATGTGTGTACTTATTTTGGAACATCTTAGTCAGCAACTGGAATTGGAAACATATTATCCCAGAAGAGAATTTTTTATATTATTTGGAAAAGCATTTGCTTTTTTATTAAAAAATTTAAAGGTACAAATTATATTTTATTTAGTAAGGTTATTAGAATTTAAAACAATAAAATATTTTATTTATAGGATAGTGAAATATCGGAAAAATTCAAAATAACCATTTATGATGTATTTTTAAATCAATCAAATATGGAATCAAACCTTGAGTGCCGCCTGGGAATTTCCGAAGGATTGTATGATATTTACCTTGATTCAGATAAAGAAGATGACATCTGTTGGTTTCACGTATTTATTATATTTTTAATGTAGTAACTTTAAACTAATGAGACTTTTTTGTAGATTTTATTCTGAATTGGTGGACAACTCTTTTAAATTTACTTTATGATGACAATTCTCAAATTAGATTAAATGCATCTAAAATTGTAAGCAAAATTAACCCGGAAGCCGAATCATGTTGTGAGGAAATGTTAGTCGACAAATTTTTTGATATATTCGGTCCAACTGTAGAAAAACATCTTGATGCTTTATCAGCTGCTTTATTCTGTTGGTGTATGTCATCAGCAGATACTATACTCGAAGAAATGGATGAAACTGACGTAAGTTTCGCAAACTTTATTTCTCACGAAAAACTAATTTTAATTATAAAAATTTTCTAGGTTTTTAATAAAAGCTGCAATTACGAACGTTTTGAGCCTTTGCAAATTGCGTCGAAATCCTGCGCGTGTTACAAAAGCATAATGAAAAACAAATGTAAGGATTTTAAGGATATTCCTCCTGTTTCACGAATAGTCAAGCAGTGGGTTCGAAAGCAGCTCGACCTTCCGGACGAATTCGACTTCAACACCGTAGATGAATTGGTTATAAAATACAAAGAATTCATTCCAGGCACCGAAAAGTCTCTAAACAAGATCTTAGATCCAATATATCCAGCTAGACTAATAAAGGAAACGGCCTACGTCGACTTTCACATGACCTTAATGAGCGAGAGCAAGGACCTTAATTTGTTCAACTCTTTCCAGACAATTTAAACTTTTATTCCTATAACACGAATTGTATATATCAAAATAATTTAGATGTCCACACTTGTTGGTAGAATCCAAACTATACTCATCGTTTATTTGAAATAATCGAATTATTTCAGATAGGAGAATCTTATTTATTTGATGTGATTAAAGCACATATGGAACATCGTGAAATCATGTTAAATTCGATTTTAAAATATAAATATCACAGTAAGTTCAGTTTAGAAGAACTTATTAATGCCACAACTAATACCGATACAAGTATAGTAAATACAGGAAAAAAATATCTATCAGACAAATATTAAAAAAAAAGAATAAAAAATTACAAAAAAATATTAACTGCGGGTTTTTAAAGATTCAGAACACAATGCTAAAGACTGTCTTCCTTAGTTAGATAATTTTAATTCACATTGCGTTATAATCATCGTGAAATGTAAAATTTATGTATGAATTTACATAATTTGTTTGTTTTATTTGTTTACAATAAATTTAGTTACTGTCTATTCTCACTCTCCGTGAATCATTGTCCAAATGCCAACAAGTATTATTATTATTATAAATCTCCCCTTCTAAGCTTACTTATTCACTTTCTATCTTGACCCCGTTTCGCTTTACCCAGTTTTTAAGAAAAATCTCTCGACAACCCTAATCGGCGATGATTCGCTTCTTCCACCGAGAGAAACTCCAGCAGTCGGAGATTCGAATCGGGCGTCGACATGCATTCTTTAGGGCGCGCGCGTTTGCGGCTCTGGATTCGTTGTTTCTTATTCACGAGGCGTCGTCGTCGGCGTCGCGGCGTCCCGCGGGACGCTTTTTTATACGCCGCAGCCCGCTGTATATTATATGGTTTTCCGCGGCTTGCGAGTCGCCGGCAATAAAGAATAAAATATCGAAGGATATACGCGGTGAGATTCGCCGAGGTAAGTCTGGGACAACGGGGTGTGTTGACTGCTTTTGTGAGGGAGTTTGGGATTAAAGATTTAGCTGACTCGATTATTTTGATTATTGAATGATTCGAACATTTTTTTGCGATTTGATGAATTATTTTAGAGCACTAAAATAGCTAAAAGTTAGCCGTCTGATGTGTTATTCAAACTCTGAGCAAATATGAATTTTTAATAAGCTTTTAACGTTGTTGAATTTTAGAAATAAAATCAATAACATTTGTAAACAATTAAAGAAAATCACGAGCCTATAAAGATCTTCACCTTGAAAAAATTAATTATCCGAAGACCTAAAATCTGTTTATAAAAATTATCTCCTATTTAGCAGATTGAAAAGTTATATTTATTTAAATAAATAAAAATATAAAAGGCAAATAAAAACTAGTAAATTTAAAATACGCAGGGTCATAGGATGAATATGGGTTTTTCATGTTTTTAGAAAATGGAACTTACAGTTTTTAAGTACCTATAAAATTTAATGTACTTATAAGCTATAAGAATAAAGCAACATCGACGATATTTATTAACATCGTAAACGTAAAGAATTTTAGTAACAAAACTAAATATTCAAGTTTATATTTAAGTATTGATTATATACTTTCGACTGTTTCAAAATATATTAGCAAATGTTCAGTAGAAATCGCGCAGTTACAGTTTTTTATATTGATCGACGTATAGATGAATGAGGGTAGGTATTTTTATACACTCTTATATTTACATCCGGTTTCTGATAATTTTCTTCTAGTTTTATTGATTTTTTCATGTTAAAGTAAACGGTTTTTTTTTCTTAAATTTAAAAAATGTAACCTGAAAAGAAGATTTCTCATAAATGAACGATATGGGTTAGTTTGTGTACATAAAAATCGTACAATTAAACATTGTGTCAATTTTATAATAAACGTCCCAAGTAGTCATTTTTAATGTCGTTAAATGTTGAACAAAACGTTCGTTTGACTGACTCTAAATTCAAAATAGTACACTTTAGATAAAACTTTAATTTCATAGATTTCGTTCTAAAATATAGCTTGTTATTAAGAAATTAAGAATTAATCAAGCACATGCTGCTATTTTTTATACAATTACTAAATATTATTAATAAAAAATGTTAACACAATCACAGATAACGAAAGATTCATTTTTAACAAATCACAGATAACAAAAGATTCGTTTTTGACACAATCGCAGATAACAAACAGATCGATTAGTTTTTAACAAATCATCACAGATAACAAAAGATTTGTTTTTAACGCAATCGCAGATAACAGATCGATTCGTTTTTAACAAATCACAGATAACAAAAGATTTCTTTTTAACGAATTCCAGATAACAGAAGATTCGTTAACACAATCACAGATAACAAAGATTCGTTTTTAACACAGTCATAGATAACAAAAGGTAAAGAAATTTTAATAATACTTTAATAATCGGTTAACGTTCGACATTTATTTTTGAAACTATAAGATTTGAATTGTTTGTAAAAAATAATTGTTAATACTTTAAGTATAATTTTAGTAAGCAAAACAATATTCTCGAAAATTATAAAGAAAGACAATCGACATTCATTTCGTATTTTACTTTCCTTCCTGAAAACAATAATCTTTATGCATATTCTAACAATTTTAAAGCATTGGTTGCTTATAATGATTCTAAAAAATTTAATAAAATAAAAGATCAATATAAAAGTTAAAAGAGTTCTCAGTTAATATTGTTTAAGTATTTATTTTTTTTTAGATAAAGAATGAATGAAAAGAATGAGAAGTAGCTTAAAAGAGGTCATCATCAAAGGATAGCCCCGAAAAATAGCTGCTCCGACAGCGTGTCACCCTCCGAAATATCGAAGACCGGCATTTCGAAAAAGGCTGTCACCCTGTCGAAGAAAGTCCCTCAGTGCGGGGCGCTACCGAAAAAGCGGCGACTCCGGCAAATCGGGCGGGTGACATTGCGTCACAGCTCCTTTCACTCCCCATCCCACAGGTACGAGTGTATATAGGTAGAGAGACTCGCGCAAATTCATCCCACCTCCTCGTTTCTGGTGGCTGGTGCTGGTGCTGGTAGCTGGTCTACTCTCTCTCGAACAGTCTCCTCGCTCCGCCGCCAGTCCGCGCCACGATCGCGTCGTCGGCGGAGGTCGCTGCGCCCGTGTGGCCCTATAGTACGTTGCCTCTCTCTGTCCCGAGAGCGAGTGCAACAGCAGCACCAACACACACGCACACGCGGCCGCGCACTTCTTTTGTGTCCACGGGGCGGAATTCGATTTTCAGTGCAGGCAGGAATGCGTCCGCAAGGAGGAGGGCAAAGGCCTAAGTCTCGTGGGAGCGAGCTCTGAGCTGCTGCTGACCCTCCGGCGAAGCTGTGCAGCTCCGTTTTCAAGAGCTGCATCTCCTCCGCCAGGCTGCTGCTGCTGCTGCTGCCTATCATCCGAGTCGTGCTGCTGCTGCTGCTGGCTGTTGTTGTTGTTGCTGCTGCAAGTGGTGCTCGTGCGATGTGATTGTTATGAGTGAGGTGACGAGCGGCCGGAAAATGCGGTTGATACTAGACTCAGGTGAGTTCAATCAGAGTTTCGTGCTCCGACTTTTTTCATTTCGATTTTTAAGAGAGAAAACACGTTGCTGTCAATCCCAATGTAAAGATCGTCCTTTCGTTGAGCGATTTTTTAGATTTGAATCGTTCCGGAGAATATCGGTTGACATTTTTGCTCGAGTATTGGCAGAGCCTTGGTAAACATTTTTTTTTTTTGCTTTATTTATAGCTTGATTTATTTTTTAATTATTGTATTTCCATTTTATTGAAACTTTTAACAATTGTAATTAAAAACAAACTAGTTTTCTTTCAAGAACCCGCACAAAAATATTGAGAGTAAAATAACCTCCCCCTAAAGTTATTCCCTGTCTATTTGCAAAAAATTATACCTTCGTCTTACGAATCCAATCAAGCAGATTCAAATTTCAACTGCCATTTCAGCATACGCGCAAATATTTTAAAATTTTTATTCGAGGTACTCGAGAGATTATCGATTGTCAGCGCTCCTATAACATTGGCAGAACGTTGGTAAACATTTTTTTAATCATTTAAGTTTCAATAATTAATAATTTCAATCGGTGATATTAATTTTGTTAAAATTTCTCATATTTTTAATAAAAAAATATAAAAAAAAGAAACAAGCCGCTTTACACTGGAAAACACGAGCGAAAACACGGGGAGTGGTGCATACACCCGACTACCAGCAGTCATTGAAAAAAAAAGAATAGCAGCGTCGTTCTATCAATCCCCCGCTACAAATCCGAATTCCAATTGATTTTTCGGTAGGCACACGGCAGAGTTGGCGCACGCGAGCATTCCAAAGCACCACGAGGTATAATCTCTCGCCTATCGGGATTTGCATATTTATGCTCGGCGGCCGGTCGGAGGTGCCTCGCGAAATTTTAATTTCTTACTCAAGTAAAATGCAGCTGATTGATGATGATATCTCGGGCGCGTTAATGTATTGCGCGCCGCATAATTTAACTCCTCGATATCGATGCTGTTATTTTAATCGCTTGCTTCAGACGTAGATTTACGTTTTACTAATAATACTTTACTAATAAGACTTTTGGCTTGTACTCTCCTTGATGAATAATGTACGTGAGAAATATTTTTGATAAGCGTTTTAAGATTTTTATTTGAAAAATATTTATTTGCAAATCTATATTTCTACGAGACAATGCTAGATATTTAGAAACAGAAATTCGCTCACTAAATGAATCCAAAACAATGCGCAAACCTGCACAGACCGAAAACGCAAAAACCAACAAAAACTCGCTTCTGCTATACTTGTTTACATTCCGCAACGTAACGACAGTCGGTGGCGTTGCGTACGTGAAATTCCTTAGGCAAAGAAGAGGAAGACGAATACGTCGTCGCAACCCTTCATCGTCGATGTCGCGGTGAGCGAGGCGTGACCCACTTTTGCCTTCTCTCTCTCTCTCTCTCTCTCTCTCTCTAGTTCTCCCTCTTGCCGGCGTTCGCCGTGCTGTAACTTTACTGGATGCTCGTTTTCTCTATTCTGCTCTCGAGCTTTTTAGTGCCAGCCGCGTTTGTTATTGGCGATCGCGCGCCATTGCGGTTTTGTTGCTCTGCCGGGGATACCGGGGGAAAGTTCGCCGGGTTATTGTTGATTCGGGTCCGGGATGGCTGTGCGCGGGGTGGAAATTGTTAGTGCGCGTTTTACGTCCCTGAAAATTTTCTGTTTTTCAGAATTATTATGAATTCTCGTGTGCCACTTTTCAAAATTCGAGCAGTCGAACCGAAGTATTTTTCTCAATTTAAAAATACGAATTTTAATTGCGAAGCGAAAATTTTTAAACGAGCTGGAGCAATTAAGATGGATTTACTTTCGACATTCTTTAATTTACCTTAACTTAACCTTGGCATTAGCAAATAAATTAAAAATAAACATTTTTTAATTAAAAAGTTTCAGTCGGAACGTTTTAATTTTCAAAAAGGGGACAAATTTTTATTTGAGAGGAAGAAAACGAATTAAAAGTGGCCTCATTAAGCATAATAGTAAAACTGGTACTGAAACGTGTAATGAAACAAGCAGCGTATATTTAGACATCTCGATTGACGAAACTATTTAAAAATAAGGTTGAAGAAGAAGTACCGTGTAGAGTTTTTTTACGTAGTAACAGAGTGAAATAAAATATCCAAACACTCAGGTGAAGTCGATAAATTACGTAAAAAAACATTTTCCTTCTTTTTATTCTAAAAAAAGGTACGAAATTGCAAATAAATAATAATTTTACTTATAAATTCTAAGTAAATAACGGCTTGCATTTTAATTAAAAACGGCACGAAATAAACCAATTAAAATTATTGATTCCGTGAGTATTTTATCAAACGAGTTACATTCTATTAAAATTTAAATACTGCATCAACTCTCTTTTTTTTATAACGTAATAATAGTTTGAATGACGCCAGTAAAAAATTTTTTATGAAATTACGCGGTTCTAAAAATACAGATAGAGATTCCCTCTTCTTGCCTGACACCACGAAAAAATATACGCTGTTATTTGATTGGTGTTACTTCAAAAAAGCATAAAATTGCTGAGGAAAAAACGAAACAGCAAAGTAATTTTAATTGACAAAAAAGTTGATGATAGGTTCAACAAGTTTCTATTAAAACACGACATTCGAATATTTTCGTAAAGTCACCTACTAATTTGGTAAACTAATATTTGTTAAAGTTGTATAAGACGGTAAAAGTATGCGTCAATCATAATTTGAGACGCTTTACGTTTTAATATTGAAATGTCGGAGCCGTTTGTTATTAACTGCGATGCTACTACAACACTGGTCATTCCATTTTAAACGTCCGAATATCGATCGATAAGCCATTGTGACAAGCGTATTTGTTTCAATAAGCTTTAATATTCTAGTTAAATTATCTTATTTTGAATTGAATAGCATCTTATCTATTGATTGGGGCCTTTACAGTTTTTATAAAAGTAGTTTCGTGAAACGAAATCTTCATTGAAATATCACGAAGATCTATCAAAAAACAACGTATATAACTACCAAAATACGAATATCTGTCCGCGACCTACTTGTCGACAAGCGACTATCACACTGTGAAACTGTCATCCCTTAATTATACGCATACATGCGCATGCGCATATACGTGAAATCGCGTTATCCATTGTTATATAGGCATGCATATCAATCGCAATTTTCGCCAGAACGCGCGGAAATTAATGCGATCCGAGCGCGTCATCTTCGATCAGCGCGTTTTTACGCAAATGGCAGTGACGGGATTTCGGGGATTGATTTTAATGGTTATTTTGAATAAGCGAGGATGAATAATGGATGTTTACCGGGATGGCAAAAGAGATAAGCTGGCCGGAAAACTGTTTACGCCGCGGGTCATTGTGTAGCAGCTCGCTGACTTTATTTTAATGCCATTAAATATTTACTGAATTATTCGAAAATTAGCATAAATAAATTTTTTATCCAAGTTAAGTCGAGTGACTCAGAAATATTTACTTTGTGGTATTCAACGTACACTTTCTGGAATGCAGCAATTACTTTTGTGCAGTTTCGGCTTGGGAACAAATAATAGATTAGAAGGTAGCAAATAATGGATATACTGAGATCAATAGCTGAGGAAAGATAGCCGCGTTATCAAAAAATCAATATTTAAGGCTTCACGGTTGAAAGGAAGCGACTTGTTCCTGGATACTGCAAACAAGCTTTAGTTAGATTACTTTCTAAAGCTCTTTGACTTAAATTTGAATCGGAAAGTGATGAAACTAAGATGAAACTCCAATAAAATTGAGTTTATCTCTATCACATTAAGTTTTAGTACAAATAAAAATAAAAAAAAAATAATAATATTTAGATTATTCTTAGAAAAAGGAAAATTACGATTAATTTATAAATGCGATTTAGTAAATCTTTGTTGAAACGAAATTCTATGAGAATGATAATTTGTAACATATATTAAGCTAGCGTAGCCACTTCATAAGTCCATAATCAAACCATATGCATATGTTGTTGCTAATTTGTTGCTAATTTTTTACGCCGGATCTGATTTTGTTGCTCCAAACGTTTCCACGAAACGTTTCCGAAACAATGGATACGCTAACTTAATATTAAGCTAGCATATCCAATCTCTCTATCTCTTGACCTTATAAAGATATCAATTAAGGATGTTCAGGCTATACAGTCTGAATCAAAAGTCAATCGACATGTAAATCATTAGTAATAACTATATTTAAATGTTTTTATTAACTTTTGCTTATTAAATGCATAAAAGAGACTTAACTGTACACTATAAACCGTATAAAAATGGAATTATATAAACATAGTCTAAGTTTTCTCGATTTTCAAAATCATAAGTTTTGAGATTTTCCTGAATATCACTTCCAATAGTGCCAAAGTTTCAATTTTTATTTATTTTACACTCAATT
>UCOM01001803.1:0-34908 GCA_900474385.1 Ormyrus pomaceus
TTGCGACGCAGATCGCGGTAAAAAGGGTACTTTCGCATTAAAATTATCACAAAAGATATAACGAAGCACGAAAAAAATCTCCATCAAAAGCATTTCAACAATTTCGCAATCAACAGCAGCAGATTGTCTCCTCGCCACCGGCTAATTCGCGCTACCATTATTTCCCTAACAGAAAGAAAATTATATGCGCACTTCGCGTTTACAAGCCATAAGCAGCGCCGCTCGGCGCTCTAATTAATTAAGCGCGAGATTTCTCCCGTTTCTCCTTTCTTGCCTCCCTCCGCGTTCCAACTGCATCACAAGGAGGTTAGAGGCTAAAGCATGAAATAGGTAGCTCCGCTCTTGCATTCTCTTCGGGACTTTATCTAGCGTGAAATTGGACCAAAGACTCAGGGGAGGGGAGGGGGGTTGGGGCGCTTTTGCAGGTCGCAGCCCAAAGCCGCGAGATCTCTGCGAAAAATTTGATTTCGGTCTGTTAATTGGGGCTGCGCACGACGAGCGCGGAATTCAATTCTTCGCGGTAATTCGCTTAAGCGGGCAAACGTTTTTTTCATCCGGCAGCGCAGCGCCGTTTTCGACTGATGTAATTCGTGTGGGAAGAGGAGAAACTTTTTAATCGGGTCAACGATTCTAATATTACCCTTTGCTCTTTCGACTGAAATCAATAAAAGATGCTTCGCTCTTAATTAAATAGAAGAGAATGCCGACGCGAAAATATAATCTCAAGGCTCTAATAAAGCTATACTCCTACGCCGAAATAATTGCTCCTCTACATCCTCGAAATTTGCAAAAATATTTAACTCGAGCTACTTTCCCTGGACGAAAGTAGATTCCGAGCGGCGCTCGCAAAAAAAAAGAACAACCGAAGCGAGCAAACAAGATCTTCCATAAAGCCCCGCTCGTCTGTATTACCCTCATAACATCTCGATCAAAAAAAAAAAGGAGGCGACCTCTCTCCTTTCACAGCGAAGCTCTTTTCTCTCCTTAAATAATGCACGCGAGAGCAGAGGCAAAGCAAGAAAGGGGCGCGCAGAAAAACGGGCGCGAAGGTCGCGAGACGAGCAGCTCGGCTAATTTTGCGAAGCCTATAGTCTCCCCCCTCCCCCCGACTCTGATGTCATCGCGCATCGCGCGCGGAGAGACAAAGCCAGACGGAGAGAAAACAGTTTCAAGGTGGCCGGGCGGGCTTGCGCGTTATAGCGATTCGATTTTTCCGCGATATCCAGCGGGGGGCGCCGCGCGGACCTTGCCGGCAAAGGTAGTCGAGACAGCGGGAACCTTGAACTGGATTAGCGCAGGCCACGGAATTCGAGGGAGTTTCGCGGCGGCGGTAGGCTTTTACGGCACTTCCGAGCGATCTCAGCTGCCGATAGAGAGGCAACTACAGCGTACACCGTATAACACGTAAACGCCCTTTACTGCTGCCGCGGGGGAGTTTCGAAACTCCAAGCGGGAGAGCAGCGCTGGTTCGACGATGCTGGTACGTAGTTTCAGGTGAAAGGGCACTTTTTTTTATGTTTTCGATTATCTTGCTTTGGCGCGGAAGCGCTTTGTTCTTGGGATTGGGACTTTGAGACGCGAGGAATACAGGGGGTACGCAGCTCGCGATGAAGCTGATTTTATTAATAACACAGAGAAGTTAATAATAGATGATCTAATTTCAGTTGGTGCAATCATACTGAAGTGAAACGAGGAAACTTGTTGAAACTTGCGTTGTGAAATATGGAAGTAGTAGTCTATTATAAAGTTTAGTCGACGTAACTTCAAAATCTAATCAAACTTGATAATACAGAAATTTTAATATTTTATCGGTCGAACCGTAAAATTTGAAATTTCACGCGGCAAGTTCGTTTTGGCGCGATAAAGGAACAAATAAATGCCACCCCGGAACAAGTATTGTAATTTAACCGAAGCATTATTTTTTAACCCCCAGCTCGGGTTTGAGCAAACAATAAAGAACATGAATTATGGAGCCTCGTGAAAGTTCCATAAACTTGTGCCCCGACACATCAGCCTCGTTCCATTTACGACGAGACTCCCTCCCCAGGAGTCGTGCATTATTAGGGCAAAATAAGAGATTCGTGTTACGCTCGTGTTTTACGGTTACGGATGTGTATACGCCTCTGTCATTCGATAGCTCTTCGTATTTCGTTGGGCTTTATAAGGAAACGACCGAGAATTTCTGACGCGTCCGGGAGCAAATCGGATATAAAAGTATGCATCGCTGGGAGAGAAGCATGAAGTGCGAGAAATGTTCGTGCGGACGGAGACGGCGTCGATGCTGCGGAAAGCTGGAGGTTGCAAGCATCATTTTTCAGTGATCCAAAATAGAAACTGGGTGGGATTCTGGTTGTAAAAATTGATTGGATAATCTTTCATTAAAATAGCTACAGATTAATTTACTTTTCTCACAAAAAAGTATTTCTGGAATTCATTGAGATTGTTGAGGCAATTGAAAAAAAATAACATTGATAACTTTGAAACTATGAATTTCATTAAATTTGTTCGAAACTCATTAGAATGTTGCTCGCAAAACTCTTTCACCAGATGATTCCCGCAAGTTTATAATTAAAATGTAAATTAAAATATGTAAATCAAATTTATCTTTCTCACCGACGAAAATTCAATATCTCCTTTAAGAAGCGTTAAAAAAAAACCTTAATTAAAATCAACCCCAAGTTTTATTACCCTCTCCTCGAGAAATAATATAATCAAATTAAAAAAAAAAGTAATTTTTCACGCCTCCTCCAATCGAGCCTCACACGCGCGCGAAGAAGAACAAAGTGCATATTAATTAAAAAAAACACCCCTCGTTCTTTCTCCCAGCGATGCATTTGTATAATTGCATTCGCGGGCCTACGAGGGCAGGAATTGACGCGGGAGGTCGCGGAAATAAAAAAAACACTGCAATCTTCATTAACGCGATGGGCTCCCGATATTCTAATCCAAGTACTGCATATACGGGCGCTTGATTAAATGAAGACTTGTTTGTATTTACACGTCCGAATTGAAAAAAAGAAAAAAAAACATGAAACGAATTAACTAGGCCTTGATTGACAGAATGAAATTGCACTCGTAGATTTCGCGGAGATGTCAGCGGCAGTTATGCGAGTGGACCGGCGGCAGTCTGTAATAATATAGCCGCTTAATGGGAATGTCCTTAGAGGATAATTTACGATTGACGTTCGCTATATTGCAGATTAAAAATACAGCGTTTTACAACGACGCCTCACAAAAATCGCAATAAAGATAAGAGGAGTGAATGAAGTCATTCAGAGTTGGGTTTCAATTTTTTCTAATTGAAATTATTACTTGGAGATAAATTTAACTGCTTATAAAGGAAAACATTATGATTTACTGGTATCTTTAAGTGGCTGATTATGTAACAGGCACTTCATTATTTACGTTTAAGGAAAACCAATAATTGACGTTGTAAAAATTGAAATTTATCAAATTTTTCAAGTCAAAACGTTGCAGTAAACAAAATATGTTTTTTTTGTAATTATTTCGTTATTGATTACTATGAGCTTTAAATAATATTTAAAAAAAAACTGCTGTTTATTATCAGCTTCTGAATACACTGTAACAATTCGAGCGAGTACAAAGGAGCCATCCATTTTTTAATTTCACAAAGACGCCAATTAAGACAATCGATCCCGGCAGCAATGAAAGCAAGCCTCAAAGAGAAATTCAAAGTTGCCATATAAATAATCATAGTCGCGTCCGCTCATTAGGGAAATACTTTGGATCGGATAAACGCGCACGTCTATATACATATACATCATCGTCGCTTTAGAAAAACCCGTTCTTGACCTAAAAAAAATATTCACGCGCTACTTTTTCTCCGTCCGTGCGTTTCTTCCGGTGCTTTCTCACAGTTTTACCCTCGTTATAATATTCCTGCTCCGGGATTGCGGTGGACTTGGTGCCATTTCTTTCTTCGTCTTTCTATTTAGTTTCTCCGCGGTGTTTTTGCGTCTAAGTGCGTCTTCAAAGCTTGACGAATTGCCGGAAAAATGAATTAAATTCTGCATTTTTAGGAGGCAGTGGATTAGGTACCGACTGCCTTCGGATAAAATCTGTTTTAATATAGTTTTTTCTATCGTATGACATTTCTGTTCAGTGCGTAATGGAAAAATTCATCTTTCTTAAGCAAACATATATTTCATGCTTACATTTTTCAACTCTAATACTCGCCGTAAGAATTTACAAAATGATGTGCACATTCATCTTTTTCAAGAAGACAGATTATACAGAAACTTTCGTGAAATTCAAAATTTGTGCAGTACATAAAATGCTTTAGTATTACGTTGAAAAAAAGCTTCTGACCTAAATTACATTTTTGCTATCTTTAGCTACAATTGTAAAACACATGATGAATTGAATTTCTACTGAAAATTAAAAAAAATTCTAGAAATTTTTTTTTTTAATTTTGCATTACATTAAATAGAATTTTGACACTTTTACAGTGATTGAAATTTGAAGTAAAAATATAATTATTTTATTTTAAAATCTCATTTTTCTACGTCTATGTAAGAAAAATAAATATTGTTGCATTATTTATTACTTTTCGTGAACATGAAACATGTCATTTTAAACAGATCTGTTAAACAATAAATATTCAATTCAATAAATACCACCTCTTGTCCAATATGTCATCGTAAAAACAAATTCTACTTGGGGTTATTTAAAATTACCTACATCATATTTTGTACCTGTTGAATTTTCTACTAACTTATGGTACACTGTTTAATATTTAAAAATACATAATGTATAATTACGTTCCATTAAAGAATGATCTACATCATTGGAATATAGTAAGCACCCATTAAAAAGAAAATATTTCATTTAATGCATTTTTGCATTCTATGTAATGGTAACTTTACCAATGAAAATTTTTGAAAAAATTTATTTTATAATTAAGGTAGAAAGAAAACAGTAGTTTTTAAAAACAAATACTTTTAACTAACAAAACGAGAAAGTAGAAATGTTAGTATACGAGATTCCAACTTAATTAATTTCATCAATCAAAATATACATGACTAGAGTTAAATGAAACCTTTCCAATGAACTCGCTCCTAAACAAATTTGTTTAGCGTTCTACTTTTAACAAAGAAACAGCGTTGATTGCATTTTAACGACTTCCATTTCCATTTTAAACAAGTACTCCTTCGCGAACATTCGAAAGAAATACCCAGTTTTAAAAATAATCCAGTGAAAATTCACGAGCCCCCGAAAAAGAGGTGCCATCGAAATTGCATATTAATATCGCTCGGGGCGCGGCCGCGCGGCAAAAAGTCCGAACGAGTCCGCGAAAAAAGGAATTTGCAAGTTCCGCCGCGATAATCCGAATGTCGGCCGGTTTTCCATTTCCTTTTTTCGTCGCCCGCGGAAGCACCCGTACACGCGCATATAGCCTTCTCCATTCAGTGTAAATACTGGTGAAAAAGAGCTCGCCTGCTTCCGCGCGGGAGAATGCACCTATGAAAAAGTGTCGGGTGATATATATACCTGGCGCGCGAAAACTCGGAGCCGCCGCCGGCGATGGCGGGGCTGCGAGAGAATTCCGCTGTACTTTTCGCTTACCTTAATGAGGCTTAATTGCGCCTCTCTAGTTTTTAGAGTACTGTATTAAAAATAATTAACTGCGCAACGTATTTTTGTCACTTGTTGTATATTGTAAATCGCGAGAGCTTTGTAAAGGCTTTCGTTTGGAATATTTTGAAAGTTAGGGAGTTTAAGCGAGTGAATTTTTTCGAAAAATTTTTCCTTTGCACACTGGAGGAATGCAATTTTGCGGACTAACTCTTGTGTATCAAGAATTTCAATAAATTTTCTGGAAATATGAAGCTTTGCTGCAAACCTTATCAGTATATTTTGCTTAATAAAATGTTTTAAAACTCAAGTACTTACTTCAATTTTGATAAAATTCAATGTATACTCGCAAAATTTTATCAAATAAATACATCATATTATACTTCAAACTTAATAGTAAACTAACCAATTGAGCTTCGAACACCTCTTCATTTATACTATCGAACAAAAATCAATGCTTCCACCAAACACCAGAGATGCACGGGATACCAGCAGCAGCAGCAGCCAGGACAAGATTCAAAAGGAAACGCCCGCGAAGCCGGCCGTCCGTCAGTTTATCCCGCGCAAATTGCCCATCGATCAATTTTGCAAATGCTTTTCATCCGTCGCGCGGAATAATTGGCAGCGCGACTTTTGGGATTAATTAGCGAGCGGCGGGAGGCTCTCCCTCTCTTGCGCCGTAGGACGCAAAACGCGCCCTCGGGATAACTGTAAGCGGAGAGGCCGCCGCACCAGACAATGGGCGACGTTCCGCGCGCGCGAAAGTCTACGTGCACTTACACAGGGGCCGCGCGCGAGAGGAGGCAATGGCTTAAGCTTTATCTCCGAAAACCTCCCGAGAATTGGCCAAACGGCTTTCAATTGCACGACTGCACTCGCTTGTATTTATGCTTGCGCGCGCCTGTGTGTGTGTGTACGTGGGTTGGTGGGTGCTTGCGAGGATTCAGTAAATGCGCGAAGCTGTATATTGTGCGGAGCGAGAGAAAAGAGTAAGAAAGGCGCCTTGGATTTAGTATAACGGCCGACGGAAACATTCGCATACACAGCCGTAAAAGCCGAGCTTCGAAACGAGAATTTACGAGCGCCGGGAAAGAAGCGGTATCAAGAAAAAACGAAAAGAATTCTCGTATCTGTGCATGCGCGAGTCTCTCTCCCTCTCTCTTTCTGTGCGTACGTTTTGAAGACGGAAGGCAGGTTTATTGTGTGGGACGGATAGACAGATAGAGTAGGATCCTTTGATTTTTGCTACTCGCTGAAAAAGCGCTGGTGAATTACGCGGCTATAACCGCTGGAGGTACAAAAAAAGAGTCCCGCCGTTTGCGCAACTGACGACTTTATCGGGCGAACTCTATATTTTCTATTCTTTTCTTGCTTTTTCATCTGGTAGATTTTTTCTTGGAGGAAAATATGCTGAATCGAACAAACAGATTTGAGACCCAATCGTTCATTTATTCGTTTTTATAAGTATTTGCGCAGCGTACTTTATTGCAAAACTGCGCTGCAAAATGTTTTACAAAGGACTCTTTTCTGCTTATTTCATATTTCGCGAAAAATGTGCTCGGCGCCAAAGAAGTTTCCGCGAAGAATGTTTTCCACCAATTTCTTTTTCGCAATTTTTATGCTCGACGCGAGAAAACGAGTGAATATTTAAATTTATTTTTAGAAGTTATCCAGAAGCTTGAATTTTAATCAAGTTTTTTTTCAGTGAAGTTTATTAATTCTTGGAGCACGTACTTGAGAAAGCCGCGCGCTCAAAGCAAACTACTTCAAGTACGAGCATAATCGCGTTAGCCTGGAATTCATACTCAAAGCGGTAGGACAATACAAGACTACGCAAATATTGTCAGTCTGACAACCTCCTTAAATCTCAATGAAATTGCATCTCAATGAAATTGTATTTTGCATCATATCAATAATAATTAATCATTAGTTATTAATCATTGATCCGATTATCGTGCGCTTTTAATCAGTTCACATTTGCATAGAGAAGATCAGAGAATCGGATTAAGATACGTTATAAATTCACTATATTTATCGAACCCTAAATCCTTACCAAACGAATAAAAATAAAGTGCTCGGATCGTCGATCGAAAGATACTCGACCAATTAGAAGGAAACATATCGAAACTGGATTCCAAGCGATGACGTCCGTCCTCGACTATCGTCGTCGATACCTTCCTCGGCTCCAGGGGCCTTTGAGCAATTGACTTCGATATCTCATTGCCCGCCTCTCTCTCTCTCTCCGGCTCTCACTCTTGTGTTAAACGCCCGCAGTGCCCCCGTCGGGCAATTAGACGCCTGTACACGGTGTGCACATATTCGAGGAAATCCGACGCTCTCTCTCTCTCTCGTCTTCCACAAAGCCGTTTATTATAACGGGAAAACGCGCTCCTCCCGATTGGACGGCCGCCGCCTCGCTGCGATAAACAGGAGCTGCCAGGTGTCTCATTAGACGGCAGCTAAGCAAGACGAGAGAGAATTCAGTATCAAGGTTTAATTATATTAGGATTAAATTGCCGATCGATCTTTGCCGGGGTGGCAGTTTAATTAAAACCGTGGAGAGGACGATCAGCGTGGAAAAGGAGATTTTGATTGTCAATCGACGTTACTTGGAAAGGTATTATTGTTTTCCGCTAATTTTCGGGTGTATTTCGCTTACGAGGAAGACCGCTGAAAATCGGTTCTTGCGAAACGTGCAGTTTCAGCGGAGTGAAGTTGCTTCGTTTATGGAAAAATCTGGAGCGACTTTTAACAAGCGAAACTTTTGGCCATTTTTCGTTATTAAATCGAGTCGTCCCCGGAAATTCGATAAAAACAAATCGAGTTAGCGGCACAAGCAATTCGCTTATAAAACACAACGCGACGGGGGCAAATTCTCTCGGTAATTGGTTTAAACCCGATACGAAGAAAATTCCCGCCCTTCGAGTGCAGCAATATCAAATAATCGCTCAATTTTGACGTCAACAATCGATACACCGAAGCTTAACGAGTCCGGTGCTGGAATATATATACTCTTAATATTTAATAGCTCCCCCGGTATCTTATACCCCAATGAAATCGGGCGCCGCATCGAAAACAGTCGGGAGTCAGATATCGGCCGCCGAGCTTTCGAGCGATTTCTCGGTAAATCGCGCGCGCCTCGCATCGCTAAAGCTCGCTCTCCAGGTTTCAATCAGCACCAATCGGAGAATCGACCGCCCGAGGCGAGGCGAAAATTCGCTCGATAGACCAAGCACATCCTGCATACACGTAGACTGCGTACACCGAGGAACGTTACATTCGCCTCTCGTTAAGCGCGAGAACGGCGACTTATATATATCCGTGTCCGCGGACGCGTGTAAGAGCGCGATTGCGCGTGTGTACGTATGCGCCTTTCATCCCAGCCCCGCTCTCTCTCTCGACATAATTTTCCGCGCGGGACGCAGAGAGAAAACAGGGAGGAGAGGGGGAGGGAAGCGAGAGAGCTCGTTTTCCCCCTAGTTTGCCTATTTGGCGAGCTCGGAGTTTAAGCGATATTACCGCGCCGCCCCGCGTCCCGCGTGGAATTGCGCGCCCCGGCAAAATGGAAGTTTAAGTGAGCAGCGCCGGTTTTAAGCGCGATAATGCGCCCTCCCGCTCCTCTCGGCGCGACTCCGCGCGGCCCCCCCGACACTTCATTGGATTTTAATTTTGATGGCGCGGCGCGCGAGAGATTCGGCGCGCGGAAACACCCCCCCTCCCATCTCGGTTCGAGGGCCTTTGAGCTTTGTTGTCGGAATGTTTAACCCGATGTAAATAGGGGAACTGTGATTAAGTTGCGAGGAAGTTTGAGACCCGTTTGCTCGGGGATATTAAAGGGAAGGATGATAACGATTTTCTAGTTATACATCAAAGATTTACATTTCATTTTGAATAGCAAGTAGGTAATGATACTTTGACAACTAAAACATTTGACTAATTTTGCACAAAAGACTGAACGTTAAAAACGACAAAGAAAATGATTAATGAAAGTTCTCGCAAGACACCCGAGTCAACGGCCTTTCCCGAGCTTTCACGGTTATATAAGTTAAAAAAAAAAAGAAAAAAAAAGGAGCGGCGAAAGAAAGAAAGTCGAGCGTCGCCCGGTATTAACCCATCGAACTTATTTAATCCGGCTCTCGAGAGGGGTGTCGGCTAAGCGGCGCCCGTAATCCGGGCCGTTACCTTTAACGGGGCGAAATCTGCCGATTTGTATCGAGGTTTATAGCGCCCGAAGACTGATGACTGGCCCGCGCGTCGCTATTAATGGACGCCCGCGCCTTCTTTTTCGGCCTACACTCTGCCGACAGGCGCATTAATCAGCCCTCTCGGCGCGTTCTGGATTATATTTATAGAAAAGCCTTTTTTGGAACGACACCTTGGAGAACCAGGTGGGGGATTGTTGCGTTCGCCGCGCGAGGCATCGTTTGTTACGTAGCTTTTTATTGGGGGGGGGGGAGGTTTCTTTTGGCAGATGGAGTCCAGCTGCCGACGAGATGCGGGATGTGTTAGCTTTTTAGGCCAATTGATGCGGTGTGATAAAGGGAATTTACATGCAGCGGTGACTGGAAAATTAATTATCCTTGTAGATATAAACGCGAACAAGCTTTGTATAGTTATAATAAACGAGTCTTATGATCTTCTAATACCATTTCCTGGCATTTAATATTATGAAGCTATTATGTTACTTAAATGGTTTATTTCTAAAAGCTTCAGAGGAGTCCTTAAAAAATTTACGAACTAATCTAGACGCAGTACTTTTAAGTGGAGTCCCTGTTTTTAATAAGGTCGATCCTACCGTGAGCAACAACTTGTTTTTATTATTCACGTTACTCAGACAACTCAAGTTTTGTTACACTTTTAATTAACTAGATCCGATTTTATTCATCAAGCGTTAATTAACTCGGCAAACTTTTGCGCCGTTGTATAGACTCCCAAGTTTTCCCTCTCTCGACTTACTTAAAAAGTATCTCTAATTATCCTTTATCAGTCCTTAAACGTCGAACAGAGTAGTACCGTAAACCCAAAAAAAAAAAATTACCCGCCCAGTCAAATCACCTACAATCCCTGCGTCATTCGCACATAAACGTCACCAGGCTCACAAGTAAACGCTCAAAATAATCCCGCGATTAATCCCGCCCGTAAAACCTGACCGTAAAACAAGAAACGCTCTCGCAAAAATGCTTACCTAATCCCTCGACGATCTGTCCCTTCTTGGCCGGCAGGAGCGGGATCGCTCCGGAATTGCTCATCTCGTCCTCCAGTTAAGCAGCAGCCGGAAGCGGAACTCGAGGGAGGAGAGCGCACTCGCGTATTCACTATATACGTATATATCTCGGTGCACTTGGTACAGAGTTCCTTGCTCCTCGTCGGGTTGAGTTCTCTCTCTCTCTCTCTCTCTCTCTCTCTCTCTCTCTCTCTCTCTCTCTCCTCTACTTCACTCCCGGTCGACACTCGCGGGGGTAACAGCTGACGAGGATGCAGCCCTCGGCGATGCGCGACTGACGCGTCGCATTTTCCCGCGGGGGAGCGCGAGACATCGAAATTAGCAATGTCCGATTCGCGCGCGGGCCGTCTATATAGCGACACGTGCCGCCGCCGCCGTTGCTGCTGCTGCCGTTCCTGCGAATCGAACGGCCATTAATCGACTGGCCGATTGAACGGAAGAGATTGAAATCTCCGAAGAGAGAGAGAGAGAGAGAGAGAGGCAGGCAGTTACCTTTCCTTTAGTATTGAGAGATCGATGGGGCTTATTCAAAGCATTTCTGTATTTACCGAGGAGTTCGACCTTTTCTATGTGAATTGGTTGACGGCGCCGGTTGGCTTTTTCATTTCCTTTTAAAGATCGGTTAATCAGTTTAGGCTTTCATTTATTTACACTCATTTAGTGCAAGAGTAAACATTATTTCGAATTTAAAGCCCTCGCCCCGATTCCGTTTGGCTTATCGAAGTTTTTGTTTACTTTCGCCAAATTCGTACGTAAATACTCCTAACTATTCAAATGGCCTTATTACAAATAAAGCCGCGCTAAGTAAACAGCTTCGTTTCGCTACCGGCAATAAATTTATAAATATCGCGAAGAAACTATAACATTCGATACGAAAAAACAATATGCTCCCCGCCGAAATCGCGCGATCAAAGTGAAAAACGAGCCGAGTCCCGCGGGCCATTCGCGACGTCAGTTTCGCGTGCACCCGGACGAATGAACTGCCGGCATAAGAAAATTTGAAAACGAGCCCAACAGCTTTATTACGCAGCCGCGGAGTCCCGCGAAGCAAAAGAGAGGAGGCACAAGCAGAAGTCGAGCTCTCGGCTCGGGCCATAAAGGAAGATGCACTGGAAGTGCGATTGCCGACGGGCTTAGGATGAATGGCCTCTAATGAAAAAAGCGCGCCTTACAGGTGTTGTTGCGCAAGAAAGGATGACGAAAGCCCGAAGAGCGCCTCCTCGGGAGGCGGGGAGGACTTGCTTGTGCTCCCTCGCGAATCGATGTCTCGCGAATGAAACATGTATAGATGCAAATTCGGAGGGTAAGAGTGTATATAGCGGTCCCGGTGTCTATTTACGTACCCCCGAGTGACATAGTTGAATTCTTCATAACGTAATTTGGCTGAAAAATGCCTTTTCAAGGTTTTACTTGTGAATGCGAGGCTTTTTCACGCATTTGATTAAGAATTCAACTTTGTATAAATCGATTTTAATTTCAGCTGGCTCGCAATTAATTTGAATTATTTAAATTGCTTTGTAATATTTGATATTTGTTATAAAGTTTATGATTGCAATAATTATTAATTCATGCTTTTCTTCCGTGTTTTCATTTGAAAAATTTTCTGTAATTACAGATTAACGTCAATAGGTATTTTATAGACCGAGAATTTCTTTTTCTCCCTGTACACTCAATTAAAGTGCTCTTACGCGAGAAACCCGAGTTTATTTGACCCATTAAAAAATTAGTCGCAATGCCTTAGCCATATATATTCATTAAAGGTACTTTTGAAAGTCCTTTCAATTAAAATTCTAATTATTTATCTCTAAAAATAGATATAGGCCTTGAGTGTCTCTTAAAATCGAAATATTCCGAGTATCAAAGTATTCAAACGATTCACTAAAAATTTCGCCAATTATTTGTAAAGAAAAACTGTAAATTTATAAATGCAAATACGTAAACAAATTTACGTTTCCCTTTGACTACTCCCATCTGAAAGCTTAAGAGCACTCAAAGAAATCTGCATTGCGTAAAAGCAAAAGATCGACTAACGAATGTATTTCATTTGAAAGCTTCATATTAGGAAAGAAAACAAAGCAAAGCGTGACGGACGTATTCGCGGAACGATGAATCATGCATCAATTACATTACACTACAGTTTTTATTTCCAAAGAATTTTTTTCAAAAAAAATCGATAAACCCGCCGACGAGTTTTAAAATAAAACAAATTACATCGATCGATCCATAAAAAAAAATAACAAGCTATTCCTAAAAAAAGACTACAGTCAAGAAACGGCGAACGACAAAGGCCCTCTCGAAATCGGCGCGAGACCGGCGCGCGTCACGTCTTCTCCGGTGCCGCGATACACCCGCGTCTCGGCTTGCCGGCGACTTTATACCTGTCCTCTCTCTCTCTCTCTCCCTCCTCGGCGACGACGACGACTCGGGGGCCGTAATCGGACACCAGGCTCGCGCACAGTGTACACACTTTCTCTCTCTCTAGCACAACAAGTGTCCCGCGGCTCCGAGATTTCGTCACTGATGCACTCGCGCGCCGCCTCGCGTTATCCGCTTCTCTCCGAGAAAGAAAAGCGCTCGATCGACTGACAAAAGTTCGACTGCTGGCGGTTGCGTTTGACCGGCGTCAGGCAGACAAGTGGTTCGGGCTTCGGGCTTCGTCAGGCTCGCCAGGCGGCAGGCAGCGATGCGCACGCCTCTCTCTGTCTCCGTCGGGTTACGGCCTTAGCTCTCTCTCTCTCTCTCTCACCTGACGGGGGTCGCTGCCTACTACTACCGGGGGGGTTGCCGCTGCTGCTGCCAGCGGAGCAGCCTGGGCGCCGCCGTGGAGTTATACTACTAGCCTCCCTTCCCAGCCGCCCTCACTCTCTCTCTCGCTCCCTCTTCACGCTTTCTACGTGCAGTCTACGTAGGGACTCGGCTCTCCGCGAGGGAGAGAGA
Organism: Ormyrus pomaceus; assembly: GCA_900474385.1. Lineage (NCBI taxonomy): Eukaryota > Metazoa > Arthropoda > Insecta > Hymenoptera > Ormyridae > Ormyrus > Ormyrus pomaceus. The sequence continues at coordinate 13,757 of UCOM01001803.1, forward strand.
GAGAGAGAGGTAAACGAGGTAATGGCTTTGGAGGGGACGCGCGCACGTGTGTGACGACGCCGTCGTCGCCGCCGCCGCCGCCGCCGCCGTCGACTTAAGCTGCCGTGTAATTTTCGCGAGCCTGTGTACGGACACACACGCATCGATCAAAGCGGCTGTGTGCAATACGTACGTTCGACGGGGGGGCGGCTGCTTTTTACGAAGAGCGGCTTTCGGGCGGAGGGGGCGGGGAGGACGGCTACACCTGCCCGGGGGATAATTTTAAACGCATATTTCCGGGCTCATTTTATATGTAGGATGTGCGATAGGGGTGTGTCAGGGGCGGCCGAATATCCGATATAGCCTGGATTTTTTTTCGTCGGTCGATCGAGCTGGTTAATATACCTGCCGCGGCCGATGTCTAATTTTTTCTTTTTCGATTAAAGCGGTTTAATTAGAGCAGAAGCGCTCTAATTAGGCGAGCGTTTGACCGGCCCGCCGCGAGGGCGAATATAGACTGTTTTTCGGAATTTTGAACGAGCTCCGCCCGAGAGAGAGAGCGGCCGCGCCGGAGCGGGCTTTTATCCCGGTCGATATTATTGCCCCGCTCAAATATTAGCCCTGCGCTTTCGAGAACGTCCATCAAAAATGAATGCTTTATGCGAATCAAAGCGCACATCTCCGGTGTTCTCGTAACGAACTGACGGACTATTATTACCTGCGTTTGTCGAATTATCTGCTGATTTTTGCAGGCTAATCGATTATTTACTCGACGTTCGGCAGACGAGGATAAAAGGTCCGTTTTTTTTATTTTCACCCGGCGAAAACGAGCAATCAATTACGAAATCGTTGAAAATCCCCGTTACGTAAAGCCGGGGGCAACCTTCGTCTGGATTATTTAATAACGGAATTGATGCCTCGCAGCTGCCCGCGACACGTCAATATTTCCTAGGACTTATTTCCAGCCGTACACCGCATTAATAAGCCAGCCGAACGAGCGCATCATCTCCGCTCCGAAGCGGAGGCGCACCTTCGCCGCGACGGTGCGCATTCAAATCTACGTGAGTGCAGAAAGGCAGAGTCCCGGGAGAGAGGTCCGCGCCCCGCACGCGAGACCGTGTCGCGCCCCATCAGGTCTTCTTCTCATGCGTGACCGAGCCCGGTGGCGGGGTGGGGGAAGGGGGACCGCATTAAAAATAAATGGCAGAGAGAGGCGAGATTTGCGCGCGGGTGGGGGAGAGAGAGAGAGAGAGCTGATATCGAGAGCGCGTGATTGTGGGATTTCACCCTGTACGGAGGAAGCTCTGCGCGCTTTTCTCGTCGACTTTTTCCGCGAGCAGGGGAGTTTTAAAAGATATTGCTTTGTGCCCTCGAGGATTTTTAATTGAGCGGAAGAACTTTCGGAAGATGGAAGACGTCGACTTTGATGGTCTAGTGGCTCCTGCTGAGATGTCGAAATTTAAGTTTCTGTTCTTTTTCCGAGTTTGTTCGTAGTATAAAAAAGAAAATTCCAACGAAATATCAGTCAATTAAACTAGATCATTGATTAGACCAGAAAATGAAACTGCGATAATATTTTAAATGATTTAAGTATTCAAACATCTTTTACAATTGAAATCATTTGAACATCTTTTAAATTCCTGTTCTACTACGCGTACACCTTGGTCGAGTGTAATTACGGACAAGCACGAACGGTAAACGCTCGACGCAACGTTCTCTAAAGTCAAGATGGGTGCCAAAGATTTTAATTGCGCCGGCTATTTACATAACGCGGGAAAAACTTATGAGGGTCCGGTAGACACTGCTCAAGAAATTTCTTTCCCCGCTTTCTTCCTTAACATCCCACTTAATTTACATTCCATTACTTGAGAGTTCGTAAATACGAACGCTCGAAACGCCGCGGCAGCTCTCGGGGGCTGAGTTTCCAACTTTCATTTATAAATGAATGTATTTTTAGAATTTTTTAACTTTTTTAACTTCAATATGTATTTTAATTTTTGTAAAATTAGTTTTAATTTCACAAAGCTCACAATTATCTCTACTGTTAAAAAGTGCAACAATGCAGAACCGTAGTCGTTCTATTTAAAGAGGAGCTATAATCATACTCTTACTCTACTATTATTGTACCTGAACAATTAAATAATATTTTTGTTTCCTTCTAAAGGAAGCTTTTTTTCAACTATCACATCGCAGCGTTTACAACCTACTTTCAAAGAAAATATACTGGAATTAATTAATGAATTAGTTTCTTAGTTTTAGTTTCAGTTTATAGTCAGGATTATTTTACGGAGCGCGGAGCGCAAAGTCAATACGTAAACACAGCGATGCTGAGAGCAGATCGACGACTTTGCTTTTTCGCTTTTCACATTTATCCTCCTCTTGCCTACGTTTGAAGCGTTTGATTTGCTCTCTCGATGAAGTATAATTTGCTCGAAAGAACACAACAATGCACTCGTAAACTATCGTGCCACTTTTATAAATTCGCGCGAATGATCACAGATGTATTCGTTACCGTACTCTCAACTCACGTATGTTATATATCGCCGGAAAATCGTAATACTTATTTTCTGCAAAAGGGAAAAAATATCGCTGTTCGATCCGCGTTGCGTATTTTTATTTTTGTAAAACGAGCGAGCGACAAAAATGGATCTTTAAAAAAAGTGTTTTATTTGACGTCATACTTTGCTCAAGAAAAAAATGCGAAATATTCTATAAAAGAAACGAGGCGATATACTATTAGCATATTTTTTCAAGAATTTTTTTTCCGGAATAGTCGCACGCGTAAGATAATGATAAATTCCAATCCGGTAGTAAACACAAGAATAACATGCTATATCGACTAAACACCAAGCTAAAAATATATACGCAGGACTTTTTTTACAATAGATTTTCTTCTCGTAAAAATAACTTTTTTATTCTAATATACCCGACGCGCGTTCCAAAACATGTTTGCTCTTTGCGTTATTTAACAGCCCGGAGAAGCATCGTATATTTGTGTCTCTCCCTTCTTCGAAAAACTTCTTATTCAGAAGATTACATAAACTTACCCTTTTCGCCTTGATGAAGATTGCGTTATCTCACGCTTAAACAAAATCCCGACATTCCCGCGCGGAACGAAAAAAAATCCAATCACCCAAAAATCGCAAATACCCGCGGCGGCGGCTCCCTCCCCGAAAAAAGAGACTCGCTTACACAAGAGCAATGGTCGATGCATAAAAATGTCGCGATTACATCTCCCTCCCCCCTTCTCATTTTTCGCTGACGCGCACAGCGCCCCGAGAAGATCCTTACGTCGCGCACGGAAAACGCCTCCGGTGAATACAAACACCGGCGAGTTACGGGAAAAAAGGGGGCATATTCGAACGTGCAGAGATTTCCGGCAAGAGAGAGAGAGAGAGAAGAATTCCTCGGGTAGTAAAAAGCGGGAGTCTTTTACGAGGCGCATCTTGTTTTGATATTCTCGCTCGGGCTATATTTTATGCAGGCGCACGCATGCAGAGTTTTTTTTCCTTCCTTCGGCCGCCGTCGCTCCTTTCACGAGAGATAAGAGCGGCCAATTACTTAAGACCCGCGGAGAGAGATCTCGAGAGCCGACGCTGTTTTTCTCCGCCACTTTGCGGAGTTCAATTTTAGATTTTTCGGGGGGTTTCGGGGGTTTCTCCGAAGCTGAGGCTTTTCGACGGAACTGCTTTGGAGCGCGAAAGCGCTTCGTGTATGTAAACGCGGCAGATGCGAGATTTTCCGCGAATTTTGAATATTTGACAAGTGGGAGCGTCGTGTTAATAAAGTGTTAGTAAATATATGTCGAATATTTGTGAAATAATGATAAATTTTATAATAATTAATGTATTTAATCGGGATTATTTAAACTTCTATTGTCTATTTCCTATTTACATAATTTGATCAATTTTAAGCGTTATAATAGAATTTGCATATTCCATTACTTTGCGTATTCGTGCATGCATGGTACGGTAATTGCATACAACTGCAATATCTATTATAAACGTATTTAACGTAAATAACAATATCAATAAAGATGAATTGATAATGCAGATTATACTAGAGTATTTTCCGTTCAGCATGCATTAACTTTATTTATAGAATTATTATTATGAAAACTAATTAGATCACATTAAATTTAAATAGAAACAGTCATATTTCTCACTCATCATTTCAAACAAGTACTACATTTTTTTTTTCAAAAACTCCGGAAAGAATATATTGTGCGCCATAAAAATCGCATGACGCGCAATACTTATGCTTTGCGAAAAAACAATGCCTGCCGTTCACCATCACAATCTCGCAAAGTTCAGTCGGAAGTTAAACTAGGTCAAAGAGCAATTTTTTTTTTGCCCGCGTCAAAAATCATTTAATAATCTCATCAATAAAATCTGTTTATTATCGCTGAAAGTTCAAAGAACCTCCGTCTCTATTTACCTTTCGCACAAAGGAAAGCGTCAAAATAAATAAGCCGCCCACTCACCGAAATAAACGCGAAACTAACGCACTCGCGGGTCTTTACGATATTTATTGCTAAAATATTGACGTCTCGCCCGTCAGGGATAAGCGGATCTATTTTAGCGGACTCCTCGTGCGTGTATACCGTGTATATGCGGGCACGTGCGAGGAGGACCGAAGTCGCGGACGGCTCGGAATGATATTCAAAAGCAGCGGCGACCTTCTTCACCCTTTCCCTCCTCCCGCGCCGCTCTTCCTCCTTTACCCTCTAGGCGCGTTCCGTTCGAGATTTAATTTGCGGATCGACCCTGAACTCTCTCTCTCTCTCTCCCGGCATACGACGGAAATCCATTTCCATGCATCCGGAAAATGACGCTCGATTTTAAAATCTGATTTTTCCCGAGCGATCGACGAATAAGTCCATAAAGCGACCCGGTGAACTGTGTTTACCCGCGTGAATTTACCTTCTCGAGACTTGATCATTGGGTTTAGTAGGTGAAAATTTGAAAGAAAATTAGTGGGAAATATTTATGAAAATTCCTATTTTTTGGACTGCTTTCGTGAATAAAGGAGATATAAAATGATCGGCCAATTTTTTGTAAGCATAAACCTGTTCTATAATGCCTTCAATTTGTAAAAGGTTGTAAAACAATTGTGTATGAACAAACCGTCCAAAGAATTTTTTTGGTTCTGGTTACGAAAATACGTTCATACGCATTTGTGTATGTACCCGAAGATAAAAGCTTACATGCAGCAGCGAACCAAAAATAGTATTATTGAATTTCTGTTATTTTAAAACATGTTTCTGTCGCTGCCCCGACATTTTTATTACGCTCCCAGTAAAGCAGAACAAAATTTTTCGTTGTTATCGAACGGACGCTTTTCCATCCCAGATAACACGGCATTGAAATGCAAAAGAGCCGGTAATTCGAAATTGTTCGTAAAACGTTTACCGTCCCCTAAAGTCCACAATTGCCTTTACCGTCGATTACAGTCCAAAATTGACTTTCCACGACGAAAATTGGCATCTCAAGTCTCGCGCAGATTTCGATGCAGACGTCGCTTGTCACATGCATAATAAATCCCCTATCGACACCTCCGAACCGTTTTCCCCGCCCCGGCAATTGCATTTCCTGCTTTTATAAGCCCACCCGATCCGCGAGTACAGCCAGCCGCACAATACCGCACGTATATACATATTATCGCCGCGAATATCAGTCGCGGCGAGCAAAGTTTCTCCTCGTCGACGCGCGCCTTCCTCGAGATAGGAAAACTTATTTATAAAGTCCGTCTCCGCGGCGACATTGAACTGCGAGGCACTGGGTCAGGTTTTGCGCGTGTGTACAGGTATAACTTCGGGGATGCGCCGCGCGCGCGGAAGGGGATAGCAGGCAGCATCTGGCGGCCTCAAGGGCAGAAGTAGTGGTCGCGATCAAATATAATGGCACACACCGGACGCCCGATATATAAGTTGCGACATGATCGATTGGAAAGTGGCCGAGGAGGAGAGGTGCGAGAATAGGTCGCGCACTTCACGAGCGAATCCCTCGGCGGCCCCCCCGACAGTCCTCGTCCTATTCCGACTCCGATAGTAGCGACATTATTTGCTCGATCGCTCCATCTTGTTCTTCTTCGGCTTGTCGAGCGCGGTGGTCCCCCTTGTTTATTCCCCTCTATTTAGATTTCGGTGTACTCGATGTTTAACCTGCTACCATATTGTTTGGCCTATTGTCTTCTTTCGGTCAGCGTTCTGTTTTGCTTGCTTTGGAAATTTGTCGGAGTGACGGAATTGATGATAAAACGGGGGGAAATTCGATTTTATTTTAATTTTCGTATCGTTTCCATTTACGTTTTATAGCTTTTTTTGTACAAAGCTCACGAAATGTAGCGATTATGTCGGGCAGCTTGGACTTTATGTTTCTCGTTTCTGATTTTAATTTTGATAAGGATGTAAATTCAAAATTACATGAAATTAACTCTGAATTTTCGTTAAGCTGCAATGAAATTATCATGCATTATTTCGCTAACCACACAAGTACCTAACCCTCGAGGAAAATAAAGTACGCTTAATCTAGCTCCTTATCCTCATACTAAATTGATGAAGTAAATCCCGGCTGCCTCTTCTTTTCTCATTTCCAACCTGCGAATATACGTCTTACTCGGCCCTGAATTTATTAAAGAGCCTGAAGCTACAATTACGAGAATTAACTTACAGACTAAGAAGTAGAAAGGAGAAAACTTTTTTTTCTCTTACTTTTATTATTGCGTCCATATGCTTTGTTGAAAGAAAAACACTTCATTAAAGTAAGACTGTTATTTCAATTCAGCGGTGATATAACGCACAAATTGTTTACATTAAAAATGCAGCAGGAAAAAGTAGGCTTTCACATTTTTATTTTAAATGAGCTACAAATACAGCGGCAGAGTCGATAATTTTATAAACTTTTAATGCATTCTTCCACAGGAGACAACTGCGATGTGTATACGTTGCTCGTCGAATGCATACGTAAAAGGAATCGTACGACATTAATGCACGTACACGACCTTACGCTTAATCAGCGTAATATAAAAACGAGCGGTCGAAGGGAATGCAAATTATCGCGAGTCACGACAAATTGCAACGTCGCGGTCATTGTCAATCACTTAAAATAGCAGTCCTAATTCCAAAAATAAAGCGCGAGAAAAAAGCTTCGACGTATATGCTATATATCAGGTCTTTCGAGCTGCCGGGAAAAGCATAAACCTCTTCAACACCTGAGATTAGGAGGCAATCGGAATTGAGGAAATTCGTTTAAAAGGAATCGATGACGATTGATCATCATTAGAATTTCAAGGCTGAGTGAGCTATGTAAATAGGACAGGGAAAATGGTTAGACTCTAAATCAATTCACGGTAAGATTATTGATGTTGTTTTGAGTTTTACTTCAATGATGCCATCAATCGTTGGCTTTTTAATTAAATGTTTTTATAAATTTAAAATGTTATTTTACGAAAATCCATTTGATATTTTTGTCGCTTCTACTCAGTTATAAAATGGAAATGTGCCGAATTAAAAATATGACATATTTCGTTTCGCGAGTTAAAATACATTCGAAGAATTCGGATGGTCGGATATTCACTCGAACGTTTCAAATGAAAAGTCACAGAAATTACGAAAAATTCGGACGTCCTCGCGGAATTCAGGACAAAAAGCTCCGATTCGAAAGCTCATAAATTTAGCCGGAAAGCTCTCCGAAATATTAAAAAAAAAACTCCCATGGAGAAAAAGGAGGAGAGGCGTGCGAAAATAGTCGGCGTGTTCGCCTTAAAAATTTTTACTTCACTCGAGAACAATGGTCGCGAAGTCGTAAAGCGTCAGCTTTTTACCGGGTCGCCGGGCGGCGAAATGGGCGCGACCATGAAAGGTTTAAGGCTCGGCGCATATATAAAGCCTGCAAAAAGCGAAGAGGCCATTATCGCGACAAAAATTTCGATCGCGCGCGCGAAAAAAAGAAGCGACGTCGGGGTGTGAGTGAGCGAGAGTGAGAGAGAGAGAGGGAGCGATAACGATCATCGGCCAGTCTCAAGGACGCGCCGCCGTCGCCTCCCGCCCCGAGAGAGAGAGAGAGAGAGAGAGAGAGAGAACGAGGGGCAAGGGGAAACGGTCATCGTTCAGTCAGCCGGGCGAAGGTCTGCACGCGCGCGAACCTTGCATGCCGCGAGCCAGTTAACAATCGAGGCCTGCATTTATGAATAAGCCGCGGCGCCAGCGAGAGCGAGCGAGAGAGATAGAGAGAGAGAGAGGGAGCTAAGGTCACAGACAATGAACCTCGCCCCAGTTCAGGGCCTGCCTGGCAAGCGATGCTCGCCCGGGACCGTTAGCCTCCCCCAAGAGTTCGCTTCGGTAGCTTTTGACGAACGAGGCGCAATTCTTTTTTTTAGGGATGAGTCGGTATAGATGGAATCTCGTGTTTACCGTGCCGTTTATGTACTTTTTAGGTGAATTAAGATAATAGGGTAGTGAGAATCGATGGTCTTATTGTTCGTATTGTGCATAACAGTTCTTTCGAATCGTTTGGTATTTTTGTCTCCAATTTAAACTTGTTTATTTTATTAAATTACTGTTGTCATCTTAGGGGATGGCAATGAAGTTATAACAAGTCGATGTGCCGGGGTACTTAACGGCAGTTAAAAAAAGTAAAAATGCAGGTTCATCAAGGCGAAGGTCGGCCGGTGGCTTAGTTTTGAAGACTTCGACCTTGCTTTTGTATTCTAAACTACTTTAAGCGGGCAGGATTGAATTTGGATAAGAAACAAAACGAGTATTAAAAGCCCGGAGTACAACTTAATTTAATGATCACAATTTTTATCGCTTAATTCTGATGAAATATTGATAAGGTTCCATTTATATTAATGACTGATGTTGACCCTAAAAGTCTTTTTACATTTATGTCCATCAGAATGACTGTAAGTTCTGCATTATTGAATATACAATTCATAATTATGTCAAGTATATTACAAACGTAAATCTACTTTCACGGCCCGCACTTCATTTACATTATTTTTAACGTCTTCATAGTCATCCCTGGTGAATTCATTATTTACCGGTCAGTCAATAAATAACAAGACACGCCGAGTATCAGCGTTCCCCTCGCGAAAAACACCACCGAGCTACCGGCAAAAACAAATCGCTTCTTTTCCCGCTCCGTATCACTTAGCAAAGGTCATTCGTACGTTTCGCCGACCGGCTCTCCCCGAAGCCCATTATCCGGCGATAAAAGAAAAAAAAAAGAAGCGCCGTCGCTAACGGAGACGAATACGCGTCTCCGAGCGAACCAACGTCCCGGGATCGTAGAGGAGAAGGTCCGCGCTGCGGAGGCATAAATAACGGCTTCTTTCTTGCGGGGCTCCCGTTAAATTATGGAGAAAACATAACGCCGAGCTTTCGACGACGAAAGCGGATCGATGCCGCGCGAGCCGACGACGCGTTTGCGTACACACACGAGGATGATCCGGGAGCAGTGTCGTAAAGCGGAAAAATTGCGATCTTGCCCTTAGCGGGGGCGGCGTGTGCGCGCGAAGGAGGCGTGCGTTTGGATAAACTTGACAGCGATCGAGCGCGGGGAGAGTGGAGTTCGAAGCAAGGTTTTAGTGTCGAATGATTATCGATGGCGTGGCCTTGACACCCGACGAGCAAGTTGGTACCCTGGCCGCGGTGGTGTCGAGCGTTCTCCGCGGATGGGTGGGTGTGCGGCTGGGTTATATGCGTTGGGACGAGTCTATATCGATCGCTCGAACGCGCTCGCGCTCCACTTCTCTTTCTCTCGGGGGGGGCGGGGGGCTTGCCTTTCTTTTCCAGCTGCGTGCAGACACGCGCGTTCGCTGGAATTTAAATTTATACACCGGCGGCCGCCCTCTTTGCCGACGATTTTAAAAATAGACAACGTGTACATTGCGCGGGGAAATAGATTTTGCGAGCGCAAAATTGTGGACTTATGTTTAGAGTACCGAGTTTGTGCTAATTTTTTACTTTTTTTTATTTTAGCAGCTTTTATTGATTTTGCTGATTTATTTTTAAATTCGGGTACTTTGTAAATGTAAGATTTTCGCGTTTTCGCGAGAACTGCACCGATATTGCAACGCATCTATTTTTGTTTGCTATTATTAATAACGCGTAAGCTTATTGCAAGCAGACATTATTTTAGAATACTTGAATAGTTTATGTATTGATTATAGTATTATTTTGGTTTTACTTTCTTTTTTTGGTCCTACAACTATATTTATTACCTTATAATATCTATCAATAAATGCAGAAAAGGTATAGATATCTAACAATAAGCGATTTTGTCTAGAATAAAACGTAAGAAAATAAGTTTAAATTCTTAGCTTCTTTGCAGCTGATTTAAAGGAGTTGCCCGATGTAATAAATAGATTACGAAGCGCAATATCAAAGGCAAAAGCAAGCTAAACTAACAACCAGGGCGAGGCTAATGGCATTATCAATTGGCGTATATGTAGGTGAAGCGCATTCTTTTTACTCGACAGCTTTGTTCTGCCCAATTTATTTCCGACCTTTGCCCCTTTTGTTAAAAGAGCACATTTTATCCAAATCCGTGCAGTAAACCAGGGTATTTAATGTAAATAACACATTTTACTCACTCGAGCATATCCTTTAAATTGAAAACTACATCCTATAATTAGAAACTCGTTTGGCTTCTAATTCAAGCTCCTATTAGACATAAGATGCCATCGCACCGCGCGATGTTATCCTCCCCCCGCCCCCCTTAATCGAACGCCCCGCAGTCGTGCCAATTATCGACTAACCCCCTCGCAGTCCGAGTCCCCAATCATCATCATTAAGCGAGCTTCGTCCTCGGGAAATCTGGCGACTTAATTCAAATTGGCTCGACGTCGTCCACCCCGCGACGCGGATTATTATTGCGGCCGCGCAGAATATTACGCGCGTTAACCCGGGCGACCGGGCGGCGGACGGGGCGGGAGTCTCTCGTGGTGGTGGGTGCGTTTGCGTTAGTCCCGGAGTCGAACTGACTTGGCTGCTCCCTGTTTAAGGCTCCGGAAAATTAGTTCGGAACTCCCGCTGCAGATGCCGTCTCTGCGAGAGCTGGCGCTCGACCTATAATAACTGCCTGTATTTGAATACTGCCTGAGTTTTGTGACTGACGGCCCGTTTATTTAGGATACACCGCAGCTTTCGCCGACTCACTTCTGCTTGTTCACTCCCGATGTGTCGGCTGCTTCGGTGTGGCACGCGAAATCTTTGTTGCTTAGAAAGCAGGGAAAATGGAATTTTTCGGGGAGCAAGACACTTTTACTTTACTGCTGATAATCAAAGAGCCGTTCTGAATATTCAAGATTCCGTCCGAGAATCTGCATCTAAACGTCTCGGCACATTGTTTTTCAATGAACACCGGGGCGATGAATATCGAGCAGCTGTGTGTGCGCTCCCCGCTGGAAAAGACAATATAATATGCAAAGCAAATCCTTTCTTCTCTAAATACCGACTGCGAATTATTTCGAAAGTAAATTTTTGCTATAAAGCTTTAAAATAAAATCACATCGCCTTAGCGTCGGGGGGATGATATACGGTCGGCTTGCCTCGCCGACTGGCTCCCGGGGAAATATTGTGCCAAACTCGAGGCGCATATACGAAACGCCGAGCTTATATACACTATTGGCCACATATATCATCCGCAATATTTCAATTTTCTGCGCGGAGCAGCTTAAATTCACTTCTTTCACTTGTCTCGTGGCGCACGTACGGAGGAAGGTGCAATTGGCAATGGAATTTCTTTTTTTTTTCTTTTTTTTTTGGTGCTGCATGAAGCTACCCTGCTTTGCATTCATCGGGGATAACGTTGGGAGCAATTTTCTCAAGGATTTGTTTACGAGCTTTTAATATTGGAATTTCGCGAAAAGATTTCTTTCTCCTTTTCGAATCGCGCGTATAAGCTTCGAACTCGTTTGCAAAACGAAAAGCTTCCTTATTCTCTAAACTGTATTATCAGTCGAAACTGGAAAAAATAACCACACCCAAATGAGAAGCCCGCAGCAGCGACCAAAATTCCAAATCAGCCGTGCTAATAATTCATGCATCTTTCATCCGAATGCGTAAGATCGATATGTGCGCGGGCGCGCGCGAAACTGGGTCGCAAATCCGCGTAACTCTCCCCCCTCTCTCCCGCTCTTCGCGGATCGCGCGCACGCTTTGCGAACTTATATATTACTCCCGAAGCCGCCGCGGCTGCTAAGCGCAAGATCAAACAATGCATCTGCGAATGGGTCGTTGAGGAAAGTAGTGACCGTCCTCCCTCCTCCCCCGGTGAGGGCTAAGGAAAAACAGAGTCGACGCCGAAAAGAATGTGCACTGTCGCCGCTCCGTACCCGCGGCCACGTAAGAAGTTGCGGGGACAGAGGAGGAGGCAGAAGAACGGGAAGAACGGGCGAACGAGCGCAGATGTCGCTGGAGAAAGAAGTCCGCCGGAGTCTCTCGGAGCGTTATGACAGTCCTGGGCGAAGTGTCCTGCATTGTATGAGAAAAGTACAATTGCGTGCGGGGAGAAAAGCCGCGGACGTAGGAGTTTCTGTACAGTACTTTTCGTTTTTGCTATTTCGATTGCGTGATTACTCCGGCTTCTCGAATGAAATTTCTCTCTGCTACTTTGAGATTAAGTATAAGAGTGAGTTATTTTCTTCGAATACTGTTTTTTTTTTCTTAATGACGTAGAAGTGAATTATTAGGTCGATTACGAACAAAAAAAAACTCGGTTATGCAATAACAACAAAAACACAAAAAAAGTTTTATCTCATTTTCTACATCGATATCTCCTCCCGCGGCTTAAAATCACCATCCGTCACCGTTAAAACGTTCTCAGAATTAAAGCGTCGGAAAAAATCTCGGACATTTTTCAAACCCGTCTGCAGAGAATTAAGAGAGCACACGTTTCCGAGCTCGCATTCCCGAGGCAGTTTAAACGCTCTATAAAGGATGCAGGAGTCGTCGAGGAATACACTTTCCCGCGCGGCGGGCACAGACCGGGGAAGAAAAACGACGGGGGAGGGGTATATAACACGCGCGAAGGTCGCGATAAAAGGGATGCCGAGACGAGAGAGAAAGAAGCTGCCGAGACGCGGAGAAAAGATAGGGCCGTATCTCGGGGTGCTCTGCAGTTGCGTAACTGGATTTCAGCCGAAGGAGAAGTTTCGCGGGCGCTATTCTTTAGTCCTCCTCCCCCCCTCCCCCACCCCCGCGGATGCAAAACTTCGGGGGGGCGATAATGGAGTGTCGAGCGATTGCGCAAAGTTTATCTCTCCGCGGGAGAGAGAGTCGCTTATCCTTTGGAGAGCTAAGACCGATACAAAGGAGGTACAGGAGCTGCCCGACCCGGATAAAGATCCTTTACGCTGATCAAACGCACTCTGTCGCGGTCGCTCGACGGCCGCGAGTAATTGCGCGACGTTCGCCGGAAATTGAGATTGCAATATATAGGGTAGTTTGCAAGCAACGAGCGAGAGCGCCTGTCGGGAGGGGCCTGCGGTTGAAGAATGTTTCCCCGAGATATTCGGTTATTTCTTTTGCGATATCGGGATGCTTTACGACGCTGCGCGGGAAAATTAAAGGCTTTATTGCCCGAGAGCTCTTAAAGGACGGAATGTAGATAGCTCCTATTATAATATATAATAAAAGCAGTACACAAAGGGAGTGCTTTTCTTCATTAATAAACTTTTCATGAACCTTCGTCGAGTTTGCGCAAAGAGAATAATAGTGTTGCTCTTGCTTCTAGTTTTCTAATAGATGAATTTTTTCCTTTATTTTGTATGAAATAGGGAGTGTTTACTTAAAAAATGAATGTAAATAAATCTCGAATCGAAATGCTCGATATTAATGCAAACGCATAGATTTCGATCACGAAGCTAAAATATGATCTCCGTCTAATACTTTTACATAAAACACAGTAGGGGCAGTTCTATAAATCAAACACGACTTTTTTTCTTTATTAGGGTCGTTAAATCTTAAAAGGTCGATATTTCAATAAGTTGTTTTTATTTCTTCTGATGACAATAAAATTTTAAGACCCCTTCAGAGATTGCCGCCGTATTTCTATTTTATACGCAATTAACGAAATTTCACGCGCAATCTAAAACTCGGAACTGGTAAATACCGTCGCCCGCAAAATTATCGCTTCGCGCTTAAAATTCAGATTGCGCTCTCAGCTGCGTGCGCATTAGAAACTTTTTGAAGCAAGAAAATTCATTATCGGCGCGCGAGTAAATCCCCCGAACTCGCGATGGTCTGGTATACAGTTTTTCCTGAAATATTGGAAAAGAATATAAGAGGCGAACTTACATGGACTGGTGGGAAGATCGACGAGCCGATCCAGCTGCGTTCCGTTCCCCGGCGTCGGTTGATCTGCACAGAAAAACAGCGAATATCAGAGGGGAGAGGAAAAAAAGGCTAAGCTCCGGCGTTCATTCGAACATTTTTATCCGTAACTGCGCTCTGTGCAGCGCTCTTTGTATTTTTCCCCGAGAAATAAATTGCGGAATTTTGAGAGTCCGGAAGCAATATCGAAAGTGCATATATATTTCTCGCCGATGCTATTTATCGATAAAAGTGAAAAATGCGCGGAGGAAGAAATGAAAGGATTCACTCTTGCAAGCGAATCCTGAGAATTTGTTAAATTTACTACAATAGGAAGATTTTGCAGCTGCCGTAAATAGTTCAGTAAATTTTTTCAACATCTCGTTTTGTAAAAGATTTATTCTCATAATTAAAAAAAAAAATGTATGTATTATTTTCTAAGGGTTAATTCGAACTATTTCCACGTCAATTTGAACGTACAATAAAATTAATTGGGCTTAATTCGCTCCCGCATTTATTCCCCGGTCGTATACGAAATGAAATCATTTCGTTCCCAAATACAAAATGTCTCATTACTCTCGGCGAATCATACGAAAAGCAAATTAGCCCGCTTTGAAAGTCATCAGGGTAAAATTAGCCTTCTTCAGAGTCGGTGTGTCTCTTTGCGCTTCCAACTTTATCCAACAACGACGCGCCGCCCCCGCTTCCCTCTCGCAAAACAAGAAAGCTCCGCTAATCCACGCTCCCGGGCCACTCGAACGCGAGCACAACGCCGCCGGTGCAAAAAGCAAACTCTCTATCTCCTCTCCCGAGTTGAGTCGAGAGAGAGAGAGAGAGAGAGAGAGAGAGAAAGTCTATTAATTGCATCGATAGGCCTCTCGGAACTCCGCGGCCTTGTGCCACGAAACACACGCGGACAGGCGCGGACGCGCGGAGGGGAAAAAGGAGTTGCTGACGCGGTCGTCCAGGCTTTAAGCTCCACCCCGCTCGATGAAACCCCGCCGATGAGATGCCTCGCGGGCTCTCTAAACTATCTCTCTCTCTCTCTCTCTCTCTCTCACCCCCTCCCGACGAGAGGGACGGGGACGACGGGCGTGTATTATGCAACGGCCTCAGAGCCTCTTAACTCTCTCGCAGCTCTTCGCGCCTCGGCGACTCCGGCCCTTTCCAATTCCAAGGCCGCTGACGGATTACGCGCAAGTTCGCTAATTCCGCGACTGCATGCGTCCGAAGCGAGCGCGGATGCACATCGCTCGGACGATCGGCTCTTTGTTACGAGAGCAAGCGGGAGGATGTAATGCGGATGCAACGGATACGGCCGATTACGCGTCTCTCCGGTATGATTTCGGTGATTGAGATTCGAGTGTAAGTGATGGGTGAATCTGGGGAAATGGTACGGTTAAACTGTGAAATTAAACCGAATCAACGAGACAGACGTGATCGTGTAATGATCGAAAATAAATCCCGTTCTTTTCGTTACTTCCACTAGACGCATTAAATTTAAAGAGCTTCGTATAAGTAAACAGCCTAATTGCTTGATTTTCCAAGGCAGCCGAAAAAGATTAGCATAAAACATCGCCTCTCGTTGAAGCAACGCCCTCGGTAATCCGTTCCGAAAACTAGCTGATTAATGAATCGTTAAATGAGCTTTCGTCGATAAATCTCGATTTCTCAAATGAATTCCGCGCACGGCGTCTCGCAAGAATCAAGCTTCTTTGCGCGTCGCCTGCTCTCCCCCCCCTCCCCCGTCCAAGATCGTAAAAGAGGCGCGAAGCTCGGCGACGCTCTCTGTAATCTCTGCTAATAAAGAGAGAAAGGAGAGAAAAAAGGAGTCGAACGAATCGAAACGAGCCGGCTTGAATTCCGATGCAAAGAAGGCCTCGCCGTTACTACTTAACCCTTGGCTCCCGGCACGAATTGCTCTGTAATCTTGGGAATGAACGCTCTCTCTCTCTTTCTCTCTCTCTCTCTCTCTCTCTCTCCCGAGCTTGAGCGCGAATTAGGTATGCAAGAGGGGCGGCCGAAGACTACACGCTACATCGAGTTATATTCGGAGCCTCCGCGTCTGACGCAAGAGGATGCATCACTTGCATTGAAATATATACGCCGCGTATATTGCCCGGTGTATCCTTCCAATCCCCCCCCCCCCCCCCCCCCCGGGCGGCTCGCACAGCGTTTCTCATCGCGAGCGGCCAGCTCTCCGCTCTCTCGAATTTCCAATCGTTCTGCATTCCTGATAACCGCGCCCGGCTTCCATGGCGACGTTTTGTGTATTATTCGCGGCTCCGAATTTCGAGCGCGCTCATTCCGCTAAGTGTGCGGGGGCGCTCTTTTCGAACTTCTCGGCTTCAAATTCAATGCGACGCTACTGTTGTACTCTTGAAACTCTGGTATACATTCATGGATACATTATCCGGCGAAACGCTTGGGTCGGGAGGTTCCTCTTTTGAGGGATTGGACAAATAATTTCGCCTAGATTGCAGGAGAGTCTATGGGAGGATGTATTTTTTCGACAAATTCGATTCGGAGCTCTGCAATTAATATCCTCGTGGAAGCTGCAATTAATTTATACTTTTACGATCTTGGCTGTGTGATATATCACCGTATAAAAAAAAAAACGTTTTGATCGTTCAGCTTCTCAAGATGAAAATGGGCTCCGTACAGCGAGCGATATTATCTGAAAAATATTGAGTATCGGAGACTTGGAACTAAGACTCTTGGTATGAATTATGGACTTTGGCAGTAATTTCGCGTACTTAAGAAGATTTCTCGAAAATTATAGCAGGCACATCGTTTTATTTAATCGAACATATTTCTAAAATATCTCTGAAAATTTCCAATTTAATTTGTATTTTCAAACGTTACTCAATATCTTTATTCTTGCGTAAAAGCCTGTTTATGTGTCTATCGCTCAATACTTTAAGCTCCTTATACCAATATTCCAAATAAACCTCAATGCTCTCGTCCGATTTTGCCGACTCCGACAAGCCAATTTAAACCTCGAAAATCAAAAACAAACAAAACCTATACACGATACAGACCATAAAGTCCAGGCATTAACTCGGTTTATCGGCCGAGTAAACAACGCGCGTCATTCCTCATGGGAATATGAAAATGTCGTACGACAACTGGGTAATTGTTTTTAACTGTTTTAATCAGTACGATCAGCGACAACGTCAGGCTAGTTAACAGGCACAATTATCGTGCATTCGCCGAGTGTCCCCGCCAACAAGCCGCACGAACTTTCCCCCCCTCCTCCCCCCCGAGAGCGGCGGAGTAACGCCAACGAAATTAAGACAAATTTACAGCTGCGCCCAACCGCGGCGCAACTTTCTCGCGTCTCGCGGAACCCCGCACACGATACATTAAAGATACTTACGAGCTTCGGTACTGTACGCGAAGCCCTTCCTCTCTCGCGCGCAGTTTCGAGAGTGTGGCCGCGCGGGTCACTAAAATTTTAATCACGTCGAAGGTCTTCTTTAATGAAATTCATTGTTAAACTTTGCGCCGCGACGGAAGCTTTCGGCTGAAATGATATTTTTTTTTTGAGCAAACCAATGCATTTGGATAGGGAATGAAATGGAATTTTAATAATAGGATAAATCTTGCTTTTTTCCCTGTTTTTCGATAATGTTTAAACGTTAATTAAAAAATTAGCGGAGAGCTTGAACTCTGCCTGAATATATTTCGAAAAATAAACAATTATTTAACGCAGAATTTATTAGCTAAATGGAAAAAATTCGTAAATCAGAATAACACCCATTCCAGCAGAGGCTTCAAGCTCTCTTTGCAATTTTTTTTCTCGTATGCTCGCCTATTATCTCTCCCGGGCAGTGGACCTCAAAAGAAAGCAGACTGCTCGCGCATAAAAAAGCAATCAGAAAAGCCATTGCAAAAGTTTCCTCGCACCAGCTCCGAATTGTAATTTCAAATTACCGCTGTTGTACGAGGGGAGAAAGCAGCGAAGATAAAAAGGATCAGAAAAGCTTATTACACCGCCGAGAACCGAAAATAGTGAAAATTCAAATGGGCGATGGGCGACGGTGACTTTTACACGACTGATGAGAAAAGTACACAGAGGAAATTATATGTAAACCCAAACTGGGCTTGGCAAAAAAAGTAAAAGAAGATTTTTGCTTTAGAATCCTCTATTTGTTAACATATTTTCTTTTCTACATTATTATGAATGGTGATGAATATTTATAAACGCGGGTTCAACTAAAGTAAAAAAATTCTTTATTACAGCCAAGAATATTTAAGTTTATAGTTAGTTCTTCTTATAAATAATTCATTACGCAGCATAAATTATTGTAATTAACGTTTATGAACAAACACTAAAAAATACTTGAGGATATGCATGGACAAAATGTCTCAATTAATTTGTCGTGGTGTAAATATGTGTTGATTTTTTTAAATTGATGATACAGTGCTACTATTTTAGAAATACACGTATTAGTGAAACGAATTCAACCTTCAATATAAAATAATTTTCTAAATTAAACATGAAATATTTGTAGCGATGGTTTTTTAATGCGTTTTCAAAATGATATTTTTATAAAAGGAAACTGACTTTCTTTTTTTAATCTAAATATTTTAATATTTCAATACATTTAAAGACGTGATAATTACATTTATTGCATTTCAAAACGTTCATACGACATTGATAAATTGTATTTAATTTAATATAAACATCAAATTATATAAGAAAATAAATAAAATGACCGATCGTTGACATTTTTCTGATTTTATTAGGTCCGTTAAACCTCTTTCTCATACATTCATTGTCAGAAACGTTCATTGAACTACGCTTTACAATTACTTCTTGATGAAAGCTATTTAAAATTGATTATAAATAATTAATGGAATAACTGGCAATTTTTTCAACGATAAATTATTTTCTCCAACTGAAAACTTTCTTCAAGAGCCCATCCGCCGTCGATCCGATCAAAACAACAATCTTCAAAGCGGGAGAAATAGAAAAATATTTCCATCAGCGTGCGCATAAAACTCGTTGTCGAAGCCGCGATGTGTATTTGCTTTATAAGCGAGCTGATTGGAAGAATTAAAGCCGCTCGGCGCATCGAAGTGCAGATGAATCTTCAACGGGAAAATTAATGCGATATCGCTTGTGTGTGTGTGCGCCGTACTGCTGGCGAACGTCAATAAGCGGCAATTGCCGCAAAGCGCGACGGGCGACGTTGCAGAATTGCCGGAGGACAAAAAAAAATGACGAAAAAAATAAATGAAAAAAGATCAAAAGGAATGAAAGAGCTCGGCTGTACGGCTCAAAATTGTATATACGCGACATTTGCGTGTTAATTCGATCGCGCTAATTTTTTACAATTTGATTTCTTTCGTCATTTTTAATGTCTGGCAAAATCTGATTTTATTTAATTAAAATTGCAGCTTATACGCGTTTAAAGTTATAAAGCTTGTAATTGCAGGAGGTATAATCTTATAATCCATTTATTCCGATTTCCGAGGTTTATTTATACATTTTATCAG
This sequence comes from Ormyrus pomaceus, assembly GCA_900474385.1. Lineage (NCBI taxonomy): Eukaryota > Metazoa > Arthropoda > Insecta > Hymenoptera > Ormyridae > Ormyrus > Ormyrus pomaceus. The sequence continues at coordinate 33,558 of UCOM01001803.1, forward strand.
AAAAGAATCGTATTGCAAAGCATTTTTATTTCATCATCCATTTACAGTATTTATAATTTCTATACTTCCCTTTAAAAAACATATCAATTTCTTGCGTAAATCCAATTGCTACCCACTTACTTTTGATACTGCTGAGCTTAGCTTTCTCTTATTTTTTCATTTTTATTGTTTGCCTCGGTGAGCTCTCCGAGTGCGTTCTACGTAATTTCAGAAAGCTTTTCCAAGAAACCTCTTTCTCTTTTGCAGATGTACTCCCCTTAGACCGATGATTTAATGTTAACTAGGACGTAAAGAAGAACCAATAAACAATATTTTATCACTTAGTTTATTGCTCTCTATATAGAACACTAAACGCACAGTGGCTTTTATTTGCTATTTACAAATTATTTTCCGATTATACGCGTAAAGAAATTGTTAAAGATACATGATTTCTTTACAGTGCAATAAAGTAATTTTGCGTTTTTTAATACCAATTAATAATAATGAAATCTGAATATCTTTGCTCTATAAATAACTTTTAAAATCATTCGTGGGAAAGCAGAAGCTACATGCGGCAAATACGCCTACATTCCTGAAAGAATAAAAAAACTATTACAGAGACGCAAAGCAATTGATGATGATTCTGGGCGACATGCCAGAGCTCTCGGTCAAGAAAGAACCGATCACAATGTACAGTATACCCGGACCAAAGTCTTTTTTTTTTTATAGATTGGCAGTGGCTTACGTTGTATAAACGTTAAATTCCATCGCAACCCTACACTGAGAGAAAAAAGGAGTAAAAATTACTATTTTGTATCGTTATTTCAGATATGAGAAGAAAAATAATAATATTTACTATCTGAATAGTAAAAATTGCTTTTTTCTACTGATCTAAATAGTAAATATTCTTATTTTTCTTCTCATATCTGAAATAACGATACAAAACAGTAATTTTTACTCTTTTTTTTCTCTCAGTGTACGAATATTTAAGGGCAGAAGAAAATGTTGTATAATCAAATTATTACCCGGAAGTTTAAAAACGAAAGCGAATACAATATTCCTGATCCCTTAAAAATTAATGCGGTAAATTTTTTGTAATTGAGATCATCATTTGTTAATTTGTAATATTTTTCATTTATTGTATAATTACACTTTGCCAATTTTTAAAATACTGCAAGCTCCGGCAAGCCAATAAAACAGAGTTCGCGAGTATTCACGTAAAATAAAACTTCTTGGCAAACAAAAGGAATATTTCCATAAATTCGATGTAAGATTCAAGCGGTTATATAGAATATTATAATACTGGAGGAGATTGAAATTTCACGCAGAGTGCATGAGCAAACTTCTCTTCCCCCCCCCCCCCCCCCCTTCC